>PVHP010007351.1:0-57003 GCA_004024765.1 Zapus hudsonius | reverse complement strand
GTGTGTGTGTGTGTGTGTGTGTGTGTGTGTGTGTTATAGGTGATGGGTTTTTCTCTCTGCTTGGACCTGTGAAAGGGGAGCAACCTCTTTTGCATTCTGGAACTTCCCCTGCATCTATAGCTACAAATAAATCCTTTCCTCCCCCAAATTGTGCCTGGTTTGGAGATTCATCCCAGCGGCATGTGGCTGACTACGACAGGGAGGAAGGTTTTATTTCAAACTTAGAGATCCAGGGAAAGGTCCATCAGTGGTAGATGAAGCTGCTTCCATATATCCAAGCAGAGAGAACACCGAAGCAAGCAGACAGGAACCACCAGCCAGCACAACAAGCAAGCACAGGCAGAGCCAGACTTGCTCTGGGAACACCTTTATGCTGGAATCAGGTATGCGCGCCCACCTGCAGCAGAAATCTGCCTGCAAAGTCAATTTTAATAAAACACCTGAGTCTATGCATTCAATTTATCATAGTTAAACTACCACACACAATATAACTCATCCTTTTATTCATGACTGCCCAGTTTTTATATAGATATACACACAAATTTTGATTTGATTATGTGAAATTTGTGTTCTATCATTGTCATTTTTTCCCAATAAAAATGTGTTATAATTATTGTCTCACAATCATGGAAAACCTGTCTTTCTCCATTAATTTTTCAAGACTTGTTTTTTAAGGCTTCTCTAGCTAGTGACTTCAAGGACAGCTACTCCAAGGACAATTGCCAGCTGCAGTCTGAATCAGTTCAGCACAGCAGTGTTAATCCAGGACGTAGGGCCCATCCGAAGAGCTCAGTCCTAATTCTCATGCTTTACATGGCAACCTGCTGATGGAGAAAAGGTAGATAAGAAAAAATACAAGCAAGCATGCACACTAGACATATCTGAAGTTCTGTTCACTGTTGGTTGTAAAATGATTGTGAACCATTTTATCTGCTTTAATCTCCCCACTTACCTCTGTGCCCTCCATCCCATAGCTATCTAAGTTACTGTCACGAAATAACATATATTTTTGAAGCAGCTCCTGGGAAAAGTATTTCATTTGTAGTTTTGCTTTCACGAAGAATACAAATTTTATTTCTGAAATTTATTTTTTAGGAAGAAAAAGCTTTATAACCTATTAACACAGGTCTAGAGATAAAAAAGAAAACTATTGGTAAAACACACATCATTTTGTTTTGTCCCTGATCAATATCTTTGGTCTTGATTCAGCATATGGACAGAATGCTAGAAGTCTGACTCTAATAAGAATGAAGTCCAGTCCTTGTGTTTCTAGACCTGTTCTTGCTTCTGTGAGCTTCCCCCAAGGTCTAAATAGAACTTGGATAATGGAGGGCTTCCTCAGAAATGGAACCCTTGTGCTGGTAAATGTCTGTCTATTTCCAAAGCACTAAATCCAATTTGAGGACCTCCAAATGAAAATGCTCTCTTTCTGGTACTGAGAATGGCTTTGGTGAAAGCTTACTCCACAGGGGCACTCGACCAAATCCTAGTAACGATGCTTTTTACCAGTTAAAACTGTGTCTCCGACTCATTCATCTAGTTTCTTTTAAAAAATAGGCTTCTTAGTCCAAGGTCACAAAACCCCATGATACCCCATGATAATCAAGATAGTGCCTTTAAAAGGCTATTTCTTTATAAAGGATGTATTTAGGGAAAAAACATCAAACTTCAGTGTTGATGAACTGATTTTTTTCTTCATGTTGGTCTCTGGAAAGGTAAGCATTGGTCAAGTTGAAAACGAGATGATATGGCAAGAAAATGACATGTCCCACAAAGGAGTTTAACAAGTCTTAGGATTTTTCAGAGATTTTTTTTTTACTCATAATATTGGAGTAAACTATATTTTGTTGAAAAAATAGATATGTTCTATATTGCCCTGAGAATAATGAAGTATTTTTCTCCCTACAAATGCATTGTTTCCCACTGAAAGGAGTGACTTGATCTATATTTTCAGGAGGAAATATCCAAACAAGCTCATGTCTCCAATTTATTAATTCACCTACTTGAAGAAAAATATATTTCTTCCAAAATATTTGTGGTTTGTATTAGTGGCTATAGAAGAACAGTTATGTTCAACTTTCACATCAGGAAGCAAGGAGCTGATGGAGTATAAGTGGTTGAGGTATATCAACCCATGAACTGGAAGAATTTAAATTTTCTTTAATGTGGGATTTGAATATGTTATGATGTTTCTAAGGCTATTTCACATGAAAGAGCTTGGTCTCCAGGAAGAGGTGGCATATTTAACCTGTGGAAGGTTGCTTCCTCGAGTTGGCTTTTACATTAAAAGAGTGGAGTAGGCATTGAAAAGCTGAACACCAAAATAACACTAAAATAATTCCAATGCTTAAGAAAGTGGTATGGGTTCCTCTTCTCTCGTCCCCGTTCCCCCATTCTTGACAGCCCTGCCCTATTCCAGAAAAGGATGAGATGTTTGACAATAATAATGAAACTTGAGCTAAGAAAAATCGGGTTCATATTCTTTCAAAAATCATTTTAAGGGTTCTATTAGGATCCTAGGATAATAAAAGGAATAATCCTGGCTCCAGCCATCTTTCTGGGACACTCATCTGGACAGGTGATTACTCCCTCAAAGAGATACTACCAACATTGGGTCACCATTTTTTTTTCATGATTGAAGGTGCAATGTTCTTGAACATACTAAAGTTCCCTTTATAAAGTTACCAAGTATTGGATATTTAATATAGTAACAGAAAGTGGACTCATATAGCAAATTAGCTTATTTCACTCCAAATATTTTAGTATACATATATGTGAAATGAATGTAAGCATTTAACTCTATTTAGCTAAAACTAAAGGGATATTGAGTTGAATTTATACATATGTTTTCTGTTTGGTTTGGTTTTGCTCCTGGGGTTCAATACCTCTAGGCTTTGCACGTGCAAGGCAAGACCTCTAACAGCCACAGCCTTTCCTTTCACGTGGTTTCCACTCAAAACTCTCTTACTTTCCTTGTTACAAGCAATATCTGTTCTGTTTGCTTCACTCAAGTACTTTGCTCTAAATAAATATAAAAGAAATTTATGTTGAATGATAGAATAACTTAATCATAGGATAATAGTCTACTGCATGTATATATGACTCTGCATTCATAAATCTATTATTAGAACTCGGTCTGTTGTAGGTATCATTGAACACATACATACTGATGTTTATAAAAATTTAACTATGATCAAATCCTATGAATGTGTTTTAGTGTTCAAAGACATACATTTTGAGAGACTTTGTTTTTCAGTTACTCCCCAGAAAATATTATGATTTCTAATAGAATTTTCTTATCCCATTCCTTATTTCATAGTAATTCAAAGCAGTTTTTCTTTCTCTCCATTTGACACTCTATTTGTACAATAAGATTTTCTGTCTTCCATGTCAATGTGTTAATTTGCTTGAAGAGACCATTTCACTAACTTTTAATTATAGATTTTATGTACACTACTCTCCCTCCATAATTAGTACAGTCTAAACTCCTTTCAACATACTGAAATATTATTCAACAAATTGCTTTTATTTCTTACTCTATAATAAATAATTTATTATTTTCAATCTATAACATTTAATAAATAATAAATTTATAATTTATCCTTCAGTTTTATAATAATTTCCTTATGGAAATGGATTTATATAATATCAATACCCTTATATTGGTAGCTATTTCTCACAGACATATATAAACAATCATACATTATTTTGCTTCCTGATACAGATCTTACCTAAAACATTAACTATAGTGTATAATAAAATGAAGGAATTAAATCTTCCCCATGACCTAACAGGTTCTTTTTATATTGTATGACACTAAACAATAGTTATTTGTGTGTGTGTGTGTGTGTGTGTGTGTGTGTGTGTGTGTGTGTGTGCACATCAGGATTTCTTGCCACTGTGAACAACGCCAAGTGTTTGTGTGACTTTTAGCACCTGGCTTTTGCATGGATATCAGAAACATTGAACTTGAGCCAGCAGGCTTTGCGAGCAAGCACTTTTAACTTTTGAATCATCTCCCCAGACACTCATATATCATTTTTTGAGGTTCCTTTATGTGCACCTGAGATGATGGATATATAATGTAGCTCAGTGTCACTGCCTCAGACCTTACTATTTGTCGATCCCTGTGTAAGGTGAAATGGTAATTGAAATTCAGATATTACATTTCCTTCTCTGTCCTACCGGATGAATGGTTCTGCTACAAGTTTTTGAAAATCCACATGAATCCTTGCGATCTAGAAGGCTATGTAATGATTGTGTTTTAGAGACAGTTCAGTTGAGTTAGTCTCTGCTTTGTTCTGAGTTTACCAATTTCTGGGTCCTTAGCATTTTAAGTGAAGATATAAAATCTAACATCAACTCCAGGCACAGACCAGTTAAGCATACTTAACAGCATTTTGAAAGAGAATCAAGTTATTCTCAGAAAGAGTTCACAATTTCGGCTTATTGTATCATTTAATATTTTTCTCACTTTCTGTTATTCTTGAGTTATTATTCATTTCAGTTGGCAACAAAACTCATTAACTTCAGTCATTTTTAATATTAAAAAGGCTTAACATACTAATAAGCAAAGTGTTTATAATTTTAAAAACAATGAAAACCATGGATTTTGCAGAAGTTCAGATCTTATGCATAAGGTCCAGAGGGGTTGCCCAGATGTGGGATAAATTTAAGGCAGTTAAGGAGTTGAGGGATTGGAGAAGACAGCTATGATCACATGCAGTCATTCCTCTACTATGAACCTAGACTGTAAGAGCAGCAGAGAGCAAGAACCAGGCCTCAGGGCTTGAGCTCGCCTGTGAAGACTGGATGGGAGGCAGCCCCAGAGCAGCATGGGTAGAGAAAGGAGCATGACACGATCGTGTCAATGAGAGAAGCACAGATAGTCCTGGATGGGTGTGAAGTAACAAAGCAGCACAGCAGAAAAAATTCCATATCTTAAATTGGGTTTGAAATTGTATTTTTTCCTCCTAAAGTTCAATGGTAGCCATAGATGAGATTAAGCCATAGTAACCTAATTCACACATTTAGGTGTCACTCTGGCAGGAGGGTCAAGGATCAGCAAAGAGTAAAGAAGGACCCTTATAGCAATCTAGTCAAGAGCTGACAAAGGCTGAATTCACACGAGGGGAAATGGAACATCCAACGCAGGTCTAAGAGGTATTAAGGTGGAGGTAAAATTAGGGCTTAGTGACACAATGGCTGAGGGAGTGTCAGACAAGCAAAGAGAGAAGGTAGCATCCAGCTTTCTCACATGGGTCCATGGATGAACTGTGAGCTGAAAGTGAATATGGGAGCATTAGAATAGGACAGGTTAATAGGATCGTGGCAAGTTCATATTGCTTATGTACAGTTTGAGATACCAGTGATGTTTCCAGTGTAGAGAGGTTTTTTTGTTTTTTGTTGTTGGAACATAAATAGAAGTTTCACACTGTTGATGGAGAACTATAGCCATCGATAAAATTGATGAAGATGTGAAATACAGATTATGTTTTGGTGGTGAACATCCAAATAGGTAGTGATGCAATAGTCAAGGAAAGGATTGCTGCCAAAAATTCCAATATTTTGGAGTGAGGAAAATTTAGAGAAATGTACAAAGTGGTTGTAAATGAATCACTAAAGACAGAGGAAAATATTATGAGAGAGTGATTTTATAAATTAGAAGCCAAGAGCTAGAATTTATTTATGGATTTGTAAAGTTCAGATGTCATGGCTACCTGTCACAGTTGTTGGTTCCTTCCCACACTGAGCTGTTGATCAAAGAGACCCACTAGGTCCCCAAAATGTGTCAGACTTCTATTAAAGCTCTGGAATATCTGTCCCAGGCCTAAGGTAAGACCCTATTGCTGAAGAAATCACAGAGTGTCATCAAACAACACCAAGAGATCCTTCTATATCCAGAATGGTAACCAGCTCCCAGATGGTGTTGCAGGAGCAGCCATGGAAATCGGTCAATGATATTTGGAGAAAGCAGAGACCACTGATATACAAATATAGACAGTTGTCACAAGAATGCTAAACACATGGATGTATGGAAGAGACCAGCAAGTCAAGAAATGCTCACCTGTGCAATAGTGGCACTAAACTGAGGAGGGTAATCAATGGCTTACTGATTGGCTAAGAGATCCACTCAGTGATAAGGAACCCTTAACTGGAACTGGGATCCATGGCAAAATCCTATGGGGACCAAGGACTTGGGTTCCTTGTGGAAATTCCTACTACCAGAGAGCTACAGAGAGGCTATACCCAGGAGGAGCCAGACTAAACAGCAATGTTGTCTCATTTAACCTATATTGATATCACTCTCCAATGAAGATGTGTTTGTGTTTTTCAGAAGGCATTGAGAGAGCCTGGGACAGCTCAATTCCACCAACAAGACATTGGATGATGGCTGACATCCTGGCAGGAGACAAACCACACCTAGCCTTCACACAGGGCCCAAATGAAACCTATGAGAAAGTGATGAGATAAACAGGATATCAGTCACCATAGCAAGTCTGATATCCCATGAAAAACCAATGGAGACAGACACCAAGGATACCCAACACACCCAGGGCAAAGATCCAGAGATTCTTAAGATCTCAAAAATAAAGCAGACTTAAAACTCACCCACTATGACTCAGGGAACTGAGCGGAAGAGGGGATGGAAAGATTGTAAGAGCCATGGAGGGGGAGAATATCCAGAGACATGGCCCCCCACCCCAGCAACAATACACAAAGGGTGAAGAAAAAAAAACTGGCTCCCTCTAGTGCAGTTCATACCCCCATCCTATGGACAGATCCAGTGTGTGCACTGAGGAAAGACCCCAGAGGGTAGGGGACAGAGAGGAGGGAAACACACACATTCACAAGAGTTGCTCATACAATGTATATACTTATTCATAATGAAGGCATAAAAAAAGATGTCAAGGCTAGCAGAGTGAGAACAATTTCAGTGGATTGTGACGGACTCCAGAGGTGATAAAGAAATGCAAATATCTGTGTGGTTTTGAAGATTTGGTGGATGCTATAGATTATGAATTTATAATCTTATCAAACAGTAGTTTAACAGCCTTTACCGAGTAGTCTTCATTCTGACAGCTTACAAAGAGAGCATGGCTGAGTAGGTTTCCCACTGTAGGGAGTCTGGCATAAATGTTCCCAAGCGGATGACCTTCATTCTGACAGCTTACAAGCTGAGCATGGCTGGCTAGGTTGCCTTCTGGAAGGAGTCTGTCATAAATGTGCCCAAGCAGATGACTGCAAGGAGGTAAAGACATCGACGATTAAGGATCTAAATGAAATGAAAACACATACCCTCCCCCCATCTTACACTGTTACAGAATCAAATCACATACTGTCAGCTCTAGATTTATGTTTTATATGGAAAACAAGTCTGTAAATTTTATCTATGGCCATTTTTAAATGCACATAGCCCCAGAGTGATGAATCAAGAATATCAAGACAGTTGACAGCAAGAAAGATCTGTGGTGCTTAAAACATGTCCTTTTGCTTCACTATTTTGCGTTTTATCTAGAGAAGCAGAACCACTAAAAATGCGACTTCAGTGTTTTCTGTCTTATTTTTAAACAGGAAGACCCATCTGTCAAAACACAAGTGTTTCCGCAAAAACCAAGAGCAAATCAAATAGGCTCAGTGAACATAAAGAGGAATGTAATGCTCGGGGCTTTTGTCTAAGTCTGACTGAGGTTTGATAACAGGTACGTACAGCTTTTAGCTTCTGGAATTTCATTACGAAAGGGGGAAGAGCAAAGTCTCCATGAAATACATCACCAATAAAATTATGCCCTCAGACTGATGAAAATAACCGACAGAAACATGGGAAATGTGTAAGAAATTATATAAGAATGAGGAGGCATCTGATAAACCGAAGTGGCTGAGAAATGAACATAGAAGTGACCATTTCATCAAGAATGACTTGAAAGGATAGAAAGAAAATAACCCCTAGTGAATAAAGTCGATCTGGCCAAATACGAGCTTTCCTTTTTTTTCTTTGTAATTATCTTTTTTTGGTATTAATGAAGACAAGGATGGATTTCTTTAATCCAATGTAGTAATATTGTTACAAACTTTATTATGCCTTGTTAAATCAATTTAAAGGTAAAGTCATTTCAAATTATATTATGTAAATATAAGTAGATATATGTACCTACAAAACTGAGAGGGAAATGCAAAGTAAGTTATGAGCCAAACAATGAAATAGTGGTTGTTTTCAGGAAAGCACAGTCACCATTAGCAAAGAATAAAAGGACTACAAAGAGATAAAACTTAGAACTTAAAGAAACGAATGCCTGTGCAAGCCACTGTATTTCTGTGCAGTGTTGCATTGGGCGTCTGCAGCCATCTTCAAAAATACCACAAAGGAAGGACCTGGAAGAAAATCTCTTGAGCCCAAGGATAATTCAAGGGTCAATGCCCAAAGCTCATGTGCTTTTCCCCCTGAAAAGTTCTGCACTTACTTCTTCATGGTTGTGTAACTTTTTCCCAGTCAACAGAAAAAAAGTAGTAAATATGGGAACCCACAAGTTCCCCCCAACTAGATAGGATTCTGTCAAAGCTCTTGAATACCCACCCTAGGTAAAAGGTAAGATCCTATTGCTAAAGAAACCAAAGAAAGACATCAAACAACACCGATAGACCTTGGGAGATCCAGAATAGTATCCAATATCCAGATGGTAGCAAGTGCAGTGCTGGAAGGCACAACATAAGCTGTCAGGGGAAATTGTCAAGGATATTTGCAGAAAGCAGAGACCAAGAGGCGCCAAAACCTGGCGGCGGCAGGGTGGGGGGTAATCAACAGCTTTTAAATTGGCCAAGACATCCACTCAGTGACAAAAAACCGTTAACTGGAATTGGGACTCAGGGCAAAATCCTGAACCAAAACCTGGGGCTCCAAAAAGAAATCCCCATTACCAGAGAACTAAAGAGAGGCTAATCTCAATAGATTCTTGCCAAATTAGAAATGTGTATCTCATATAACCTTTAATGATCTCACTCTCTGATGGAGAGTCTGTTTGTATTTTGCAGAAGGCAGTGAGAGAGCTGTGGTCATTCCAACTCCACCCGAGAGCCTCAGGCTGAAGGCTGATATCCCAGCAAGAGATGAACCATCCCAGGCCTACTGTGTAGGCTGCAAATGAAACACTTGAGATCAGAGTGACAGGGCAAGAAAGAGACCTATAACCACAGCCAATCAGTCAACTGAGAATAAGTCAGTGAGGCAGATACCAACGACTTCCAATATAAGGTAAAGTAGAAGCACAGAGACTCTTAAGTTCACAACAATAAAACAGACTTAAAACTCACCCTCCATGACTCAGGGAACGAAGCAGAAAAGAGGGGGCAGAAAGATTGTAAAGGCCATTGTGGAGAGAATACCCAGAGACATTGCCCTCCTCAGCTACAACACAGAAAGTGGGGGCAACCTGGCTGCCCCCTGTGCTATCCATAACCCCTTACCACAAGGATTGATCCCGTGTGCCCAGTGAGGAGGACACCCAGTGGACTGGGGACAGGGAGGAGGGAATTGGGAACACCAACACAATATTTGCTCATACAATGTCTCTAGTTTTGGACAATAAAGATTTAAAAAAAAGAAGTAGTGTATATGAAGTAAAAACATTTCTTTGAGAAATTTTCCATTTTAGTAGAAAATACAAATCGGGGTTGGGTCTTGAGAAATATTTTACACAAATCTGCTCCATGGAGGCTCTTTTAGTTTAGAAGAAAGGAAGCCCAAACCTATACCAAATACCAGCTATGGAATCCAAAACATGGTTCAAGTCACAGCTTTGATCATTTTCTGGATGATTTTGGGGACAGTACGAGATTTGTGTACACTGACTTCCTACTTAGAAGAGTATGCTAATGTTGCGTCTGATCAATTCCAAAGATACATTTATTTTACGTTAATGTTTAATAGAAATGGGTCTTACAATGCATGCTTATGTCAATTCAGTGTACTAGTAAGTAATGGGCCTGAAAACTAATAACCTTTTGCCTTTATGAGCCTGGTGGTTTCAGAGACACTCTTTTACTCCCTGCTTAAGCTTCATTCTTGTTGTTATGGCGACACATGCAACCCACCATGATTCAGCCAACCAGTAATGGGAGGACACGCAAGAAAGAATCCTGTTGTTTGAAACGCTGGCATCTCATGAAATACACACAAGGTGTATCGTGGAAGGACCCCTGATGTTCTCTGGTCTTCATACATAAACACACATGCTCCCCCCCCCCACATCCATGCACAGAAAATACTTCTACCTTGACTCTGTGCTTCGTCTTAGCTCTTGCCTGTGGCAGGGTGCGTGCTCGGCATAGACAAGGTCTTGTTTCTAGCGCATAAAACAATGCTGCTCACTGGCGTGAAAAGAAATAGATTTTCAGCATCAGAGTGAATATCTTCACACTCAGTCTTGGGAATGTCCCGTATTTCCTTTAGTGTATCGATTCCTAGGATTTCCCTGTGAAAGGTAATCACTGCTTGTCTTTTACCTTAAGGGGTTATAAACTATACTTTCATATTTACTTTCAAAATCTGACTGAGTTGTTAAATTTTGTTCAAAGTAAACACCATCCATGCCATACAATAAATGAAATATAGCATTTATATTTTAGAAATTGTGTAACTAAATACATTATTTTCCTCATAACTTTCTTGAAGTTGTTATTACCAGATTATTACCAGTTGTTATTTCCTCATAACTTTCTTGAATTTGTTATTACCAGATTATATAAGTATCTACTATTTTTCAATCAACTTTAATTATTATTATTGATTTGTGAATGTGTGGGCACACATGCCACATGCCCGTGTGATGGAAGGACAACCTCAAAGTGTCTGTGCTCCTCCTTCTGTGAGGCTGGCTCTCTTACTGCTGCAAAGGAAATGCCAGGCTGGAAATAAATGTTATACCAGCTGGCCTGGCATCTTTGCAGTCTCTTGGCTTCACCTCCCATTGTCTCAGAAGAGTTGGGATCACAGATGCATACACCACTTTGATCTGACTCTTCATAAGTGCTGGGAACTGAAACTAGACCGGCAGGTTTTGCAAACCATCTTATCAGCCCCTTCTGTCCACTTTCAAAGCATATCTATAGGCTATAGCCTGGCTGGTTGCCTCTTCAGTTGCTTCTCTGACCCTGGCTGCAGAAAGGTGCCAGTGCTTCTCTAGGTCAGTGGCCACCAAAACTGAACGTTCAGAGCCGAGAGAGGTGCAGGGGCTTATGGATCTGTGGAGATCCGTGAGTTCTGCTTGTCTCCACACTTTCCCTTGTGGCACTTTCATCTACCCTTCTGAGGCAGGGGAGCCTCGGGAACACTTCTCCACCAGGATCACTGTGGAGCAGTAAACACACCCGTCCCCTATACAGTGTTCCCAGCAACCTGTTGATAACTAGAGACCCACTGTACCAAGCTGCACGTACATCCCACTCCACACATGAACTGGCTTCCCCTCCTCTTAATGACTATTACTTGTGATCAGAACCTATTCACATATGTTCTTAGATGGATCCAGGATCAGAGCAGTGGGAGTCATTCAGCCTGGACTGGCTTTGAGTGCATTTGTAGAATGGCGAACCATGACCACTAAGTGAACTTTTAGGGAAATCAACCACTCCAGAGTCCTACCAGGGCTGCAGTGAATTACATGTTGAATTGCTCATTCAACACTTCCCTTTTCTATTTAGAGTATTGTTGCAGTCAGCTTTCCGGTTGCTGCCCAGAAAGAACCCAAACAAAAGTGGTTTGTGGAGGAATGGGTTTATTAGGCTTATGGACTCAAGGGGAGACTCCATCCTGGCAGGGAAGACGATGGCGTAAGCAGAGGGGTGGACATCACCTCTGCCAAACACCGGAAATAGTGGCAGGAAGGTGTGCCAAATACTGGCAAGGGGAAGCTGCCTTATAACCCCAAAAGCCTGCCCCCAATGACATAGCTCCAGTGAGGTTCTGCCATCAGCTGGGAATCGAGCATTCAGAACACACTCATTTGTTTGTGGGGGACACCTGGATCAAACCATGACAAGTTTCTACAGTAAAACTGAAACGTCATCAGGTCAGAATGAGTTAAAATGAGAGAACCACTGGATAAGTTTCTGGCTGCCTGCGGTCTCTGCCTGGGCAGTTAAGTATATCTGGCAGCTCACTGATTTTTCTGGCAGCTTCTGTTAAAAACAAAACAAAAGAAACACTTCTCTGGGAAACACAAGAAAGGTCTCACAGGTTCATGGATGCTGATGACATTTGCCACATTTCTATGGAAATGCTATAAAATAGAAGAGTCCATGCTTCGTAATCCATTGACAACATGTTTTTCACACTTTAAAATTTTTTCATGAAGCAAATTTTTCCTTTATAAAGCATGATAAAGCTGAATAGGCAAAAGGTAGGCTCCACGCTAAGGTTATAAAAATGTCTATGCTGCAAGATTTATATTTTAAGTGTGAAAGATGAAATTATCCTAAAATAATTAAGTTAATTTTTCAGAAAAAAAATAGTATATTCTTTTAGAATCCCAATGCCTCTTAAGAAATATTTTAAACATATCTTAAATAGGAGAGCAAGATGATCATGTTAAGAATTTTTATTATTGTAAAGAAACTAGAGGGGGAAATTACTGATATTCTTTCATATTTGAATTCAAATTTGTTAATTTTACTGATTTATTACTTCATTAAAAGTCACTTACTGAGCACTCATATGCATAAACCAGTGTTAGGCATGATGGATGTACTGAAAAGTTCCAATTTGGACAGAAAGCTTGCAAACTGGTGGACAGCCTGTGAACAGATGGTGTAAGAAGGTGGAGCTAAGACTCGGCCATGTTCTGAAGGGTAAACTGAGAGCTACTGAGTCATCCCTAGGGTGGTAAGGAAATCACAAAGGGCTTTAAGCAGGATTGTTTCATGATGAGATTTGTATATTAGGAAGAATTACCAAGGAAATTGCATGGGGCATGCCTGTGAGGAGTTATTTTGATTATATTGATGTGGGAGGACCCATCTTAACTGTGGACAGCATCATTCTTTGGGTTTGGGTTCTAGAGGGACTAAAAAGGTGATATCTGGCTGAGCGCAAGCCTTCTTTCTGTAGCTCACCGTGAACTACACGTGACCAGCTGCCTCAAGCTGCTGTCACCATGCCGTCCCCTGCTCCATAGGCTGTAAGCGGAATATAGAGCCAGCAAGCTCTGACGATAACTCAAGCAATGATGACAGTGTCCAGAATAGGGAGAGACTCTGAGAATCTGCTTTATTGTCAGGGGAGAAAAAAGTCTAAAATCCTTAGGAAAAAAATTTAATAGCTGAACTGAGGACTAGGAACCCACAAAAATGAGAAGGGGTAGCCAGGGTGCTACCAGCAAGATGAGGAATGATTTAGACCAAAACAAAATGTCCAATGTATTATTTTGTAGGAAAATGCTTTGATGGTTGTGTCAGATGAACATAAAGCAATGGGTCACTTTATGAAAAAAGAAAGAAAAGCATAGCCTGCAGTCCAACGTGCTATTACCATGACTTGATTGACTGTCCACTAGTGAGTCGGTGGTGATTTGGGGAAAGGAAATTGGAACAGGGATTTTGTGTTGGCCGACTCGGCGAGCAGAGGCTGATCTGCTGGCTTCAGGCTCCTGTTTAAGGATGCGGAAAGCAGAGTGGGGGGCTGTGAGAGACCCTCCGTCCATGATCACTATCCTACAGTATCTTCAGACATTTATTAACAACACTTAGACTCTGCATCCACAGTCTACTGTAGTCTGTAAGAGGGAGGCTTCTAAATCCCAGAAATAGCTTTCGCCAGCTGCCAGACAGAGAAGAATCACCATGGTCTATGTGAATCTGAAGAACATTTCTGCTTCCCATATGTCGTAGTCAGCCACACGCCGCTGGGATGAATCTCCAAACCACGCACGATTTGGGGAGGAAAATTTATTGAACAGATCCAGGGGAAGAAGTTAAGGGAAAGCTGGCCCCCTTTCACAGAAGCAAGCAGAGACACAGACAGAAGCCCAGCACCAGCACCACAAGCAAACACACTGTAACACACTGTTTCACAAAATGCAGAACTCCAGGTCAGGGTTCCGGCTCTTCTTTTGCATATCTATCCTTAGTATTTTACATTCAAATTAGAAAGGGTCAGTCCCCAGGAGGCTGGGCCAAAGTGGTACTTCCTCTAGCCAGAAGCCTGGAGACAATTAATAATTTTAATAAATCCTTAATTCTTTTGGGGGACATTATTCAAACTACCACACCATATGTTCACTGAACAAGAGGAAACGAATGCAGAAATGACTGTATTTCGTGTAAACATGCATTTACAGCACATTTTAAGTATAACCATTGTATTTTGTTAGGAGGATCTAATCAGGACGAACAAAAGTGGTCTTTTGTTCATGAGAGGACACCATAGCCTGAGTGGCCTGAATGACAGGTATTTCTCCTGGAACATTTTCTCTGTCCCAGAACTTGGTCCTGATTCAGTCCTGGCATCAAACACTTTGCTCTCGCTACCTGGGTCCTTTCCATAGAAATAACAGTTGTAGACCAAATGTGTGTGAGAGGGACACGTGGTTGCGTCCACACTCTGTGTCCACATCTTGGAACTACTTGAATGCGTGCTGCCATGGCCAGCATTTGTCTCTCTGCTGTCTTACCTGCCATCTCCACTTACTTCTCTCTGCAGTTGAGCATTAAGCAAACAAATGAAATTCACTCTTATGTCATCCTAGTGTCTAAGCTCGCCTGATCACATAAACTACGCTAATTGAAATCATTTGAAAATGAGTTATTTCAAGGTTGCTAGCTCTGAGCATACTAAAGTGAAAGTGAAGAATTTGTATTCTGCTTCGAATTTCGCAGAAACCAGTTCTATCCTGTCTCTCCTTTTCTGCATCCAAACTGAAAAAGTAGAACAGCAATGCCTAGTCAAAGTAGTTAACAGGCTGCTTGCACATCTTTGGTCTCTATTTTTCTCAAGTTACACCCATACTTCTCTGTCTCCAGTCTTTTTTCCCCTCAAAACTTTCCTCTATCCTGTAGCCTGAGATATCCATTAAAAATGAAAATTGGGTTTTATTTCTTCTCTTCAAACTTTTCAGTGGGCTTTTATCTTCTAAAGAAATTATATTAGAGGACTTGATATGGTAAACATGATCAGCCATGATCTAATTCTTTTCTTTTTTAGGAGTTTTGTCTTATAAAATTTTTCTCTTTCTTCTTTTTCGTGTGTGTTTTAATCTTACCAAGTTGCTTAAGATGATCTCCATACTTGCCAACTTCAGTCTTTCTGTGGCTCTTTGCTTTGCTGATACCAGATTCTGACGTGGCCATCTTGGATGCTCTCTAGGAGTCTTCTTCACGTTCAGGGACCACCTTCGTGCTACCCATCAGCCTGGGGTGCTTTGCACTTAGCACTTGGAAAATGTAGTAAACTCTTGATGACCTCCATGTACCGTCTGCTCTTTCTCTCTCTTATTCCTCTTTGCTTTGATACCGACTCCTGACACCACCATAGTTTGTTTTCTGGTTCCAGTCCTTATTTAAAATGGTTCATTATAAAGTTCTAATTGCTTAATATATAAACACTTCTTAGTTCTTATCTAAATTGATCTCTAAAGAAAAGTAAATATTAGAGGCAACTCAGTGAGGAAGCCCCATAGAGGATCACCTTGGCGCACGGGTGTGCACAGACCAGGAAAGAGTCAGGCTGAGAGATAGGCTGGGAGGTAAACCAAGGCCATTCGCGAAAGCATCATGAAGCCTGTATCCTGAAAGCAATAGGGAACTGTAATGGTTTGATCCAGGCGTCCCCCACAAACAAATGAATGTGTTCTTAGTGATCGATCCTCAGCTGACAGCAGTTTGGATTTTACCTCGCCTAGAGCTGTGTTGTTGGGGGTTCTAAGCCAGCTTCCCCTTGCCAGTGTTTGGCACACCTTCCTGCCACTGTTTGCAGTCCTGTGTTGGAGGTGCTGTCCACCCCTCTGCTCATGCCATCATTTTCCCTGCCAGGATGGAGTCTCCCCTCGAGTCCATAAGCCAAATAAACCCATTCCTCCACAAGCCACCTTTGTTTGGGTTCTTTCTGTGCAGCAGCTAGAAAGCTGAACACAACAGGAACTATTTAAAATGGAGAACAAGGAGGGCTGAGTTTTAAGAACATAATTTGGGAACAAAAAATGAATTTGGTGATTCCAACCGCAAGACTAGAGGGAAGGGAAATTACACATTGCATAGTCCTGGAGTAAAATCATGGTTTCTGTAAATTAATATAGAAAAAAAGAGAAATTAATGCCTTCAGTCTAGTACAATCAACATGATTGGACGAGTTGGAATTTTCCATTTGAAAAAATTGGGAAAAATATAACATACTTACAGCTTTATCCAAATGCTAGGGAATTTCCTGAGGTTGAGAATGTAGGAAGAGAGCAGTGGCCTCCAGAGAGGATGGTGAGCTATTTTAGGTCTACTGAGTTTATGCTCATTGGACACACGTAAGTAGAGCCATCACGCTGCAGCTTGTGTCTAAAGTTTGAAACACTGACGTAATCAGGAGATGCAGGTTTTACAAGCAATAGTGTGTTAATGAAACAAATCCATGCTTACTGTCTCTTATCATCTTATCTTATTATTATTATTATTATTATCTTATCATCAGTAGCATAAAAATGCCCAGAGAGCCTTCCCTTCTTGCTTTCTTTTCATCTTAGTAAACAGAATAATCACTCACTCACCCCAGCTTACTAGGACTCTTGCAATCTCTCCATCACCTGCTAACCCATCTGCTCCTTAAGTCCTGTGTACTTAAATCTCCTCTCCCTTACTTGGAGCTCTTTGGGTCTCTCACAGTCTGCTTATTGTTCTGAGTGGTCTTCAAGCAGTCAGCTTATCTATGGAAGTCAGTTTCTGCTCTTAATAACCAAGAATGTATACATTATTCATCATAAAAATGATTAAGATATTTTGGAAAAGTACAAGATGCTTCAGAAGTATAAATTAATGAATTTTAATTGAGATTTTAAATATTCATTCTCTGTTTCATAATTTTTTTATTGTCCATAATGAGTTACAACATTTAGTGGGCAAACAATGAGTTGTTATCCCCAATTCCCCCCTGCCTTCCCCTTCCCCCTCCACTGGATCACCTCCTCCATGGGTCGTCTGGATCAGTCCTTGTGACAGGGGACCATGGACAGCCTAGTATTCAGCCAGGTTCTCCTGGCCCAAGTATGTTGTTACTGAGGGGTGCCATGCCTCTGGGTAGTCTCCCCCATCATGGGTCTCACAATCTTTCCGCCCCTCTTCCGCTCAGTTCCCTGAGTCGTGGTGGGTGAGTCTTAAGGCTGCTTTAAGGTTGTGAGCTTAGGGGTTTTTGTGTCGAGATTCGTTGGTTTCTGTCTCCCTGGCTTATCCTGTGTTGATTGAATGGCTGTGGCTGTGGGTCCCTTGTTCCTCCCACCATTCCCTGTTGGGTTTCATATGGATCCTCCACGATATGACTGTGGTGGCTCCTCTCTTGCCAGAATCTCAGCTATCGGCCTACGGTCGGTTGGTAGGGTTAAATGGGCCCCAGCTCTCTCGCTGCATCCTGAAAAACGCAAACACAATCTCCATCGGAGAGTGAAATCAGTGTAGGTTAACAAATATACACAATTCTGGATTACCTAGATTCTATTTTTAGTAGCTTCCCCATCAATCGCTCCCATAGTGAATCTTGTCTTGGGAGCCCTAGAGTACGGGATCTGGTGCCTATCGCCCTGAATCCCAAGTTCCATCTGTCTCATAATATTATATATATGAGACCAACAAAAACATTATTTACCCTCTTTGACCTTAATGCCATCTATTATATATAGAATGAAAACTATTTCTTAATTTTTATCTATGAGTGTCATATGGAAGGTGATCTGGATCGAGAGATTAAGTTATTGTCCTGAGGCAAGTAGAAAAAAAGAAAAAAGGATGAGAAGACCTGCAGTAACTGGGTTTTTTATTCCAAATTTCTGGGAAATTGTAAAGGTTATAAGCAATAAAATTTCAATGTCCTCCAGCTACCCTGTATCCTATATACCTTGTAGCTGTTGTGCGGTGGCTGGGAACCCCTGACAATAATTTGTTAGAACTTACCAGCACTTGGGTTGGCACATGCAACTGTTCTTCCAAGAATGATGAAGTAGATGAGGGGTTCAGAGGATACTATAGATAATCAACATAAATATTTTTAGATACTAAACATGATGCACAAAAAAAATACAAAGCAAAGAAGATAAACTCCAAAGTGATGGGACCATCGTTTTCAAGACTGTTGGAGGTCAAGATTGAGACAAGAGGTGAGGCCAAGGAAAGTACCTAAGCTAACTTTTATTTTAAAATATATTTTGTGAGTGAAGTTTTTAGACAATCAAATAGGTTTTTTTCTGCAACCCCCTTTTAAAAGCACATTCAAGGGTTAGGTAGAGGGCTCAGTGGAGAGTGCTTGCTTTGAGTCCCTGAGTTCGGATGGATAGAACCTGTAAAGCTGGATATATGATGAGGTTGCAGTAGTGTCTGTAATTTGCATCCACAGCAAGTTGGGAAGCTGACAAGAGAATCCTCTGGAAGCTCTGGGCCAGTTGCCTGGCCTACACAGCAGTAAGCAACTAGCGACCCTGCCTCAAACAAGGTGGGAGGTGAGGCCCATCCCTCCAGATTGTCTTCTTCCATGAGCTGTGGTTTGCACACGTCAGTCATTGCTCTCGCTCTGGCACTCCAGTGATGAATACACACACACACACACACACACACACACACACACGCGCCATAGACACATAGACACACACACATCATAGATACACACACACATAACACATCATAGATGCACACATACATACACATCATAGACACATACACATACATACACACCATAAATACATACACACACATATACACCATAGACAGATACACACATATGCACACCATAGACACATACACACACATGCATACCATAGGCAGATGCATAGTTAATTTTAAAAAGAGATACTGTGGCATTTTGATATGGACTCTTACTTCCTCTTTATCCTGATAATTCTTTTTTTTATAATCAGTCAACTTGCTATCATAATTACATTAATGAATATTTTATTCATTATATTCCTATTCCACTAGCTTTTCAACCTGCTACCAAGTACTAAATTCTCTGAGCCTAGAAAACTGTCTGGCATATAGTCAACACTAAATGATGTTAAATGAATAAAAACAATATTGAATGCGGTACTTTTTGTTGTTAGGATGAAACAAAACCAATGTGAGATTTAGTGTTGAAAAAGACCTTGGAACTTCTCTTGCATTACAACGGAAATAATGGAGGTTCTTGCAAATGTGTCCTTGGCTTAGAAGGCTACAGGAAAACACACAAGTTCGAACACAGAAAACTACCTACAAGTCATTTGTTTTCAAATCTGAATGCACTTGGCATTCACCCTAGCCCTTTATACATACCACTTCTATGGTTTTAACTGCTCACCGAACAGCTTTCCTCCCAAATTTCTTGAAGTATTGAATACATACATGAATATAACAATAAAATGTGACCATTAAAATGTTTGTTCAAAACTTGAAGTTCGGAGTGTTTTACATAAATTCTACAGAGTCTTTTAAAATACCTATGCTAGTATTTTATTTATTTATTTCAGAAAGAGAGAGAGAAAGAGGCAGACAGAGAGGATGAGTATGGAAACCAGGGCCTCCTGCCACTTACTGCAAACAAACTCCAGATGCATGTGCCACTTAGTAAGTCTGGCTTAATGTTGGTGCTGGTGAATTGAACCCAGACCATCATGCTTTGCTCGCAAGTGCTTTTTAACCACTGATCCATTTCCATAGCCCCACGTTAGTATTTTATATGACTAGGTTTGTTTAAGCCAACATTGTGTGGAGCTTTCAGGAGATGAAGACGTGATATCATGGCTTCTGGAAAGAAATGAGCCAGCAGGATGATCCAGGTAAGCTCCTATCCCAAAATGTCTAAATGAACCTCTTCTGTCAAGTATCTTTTCTTAGATTCTAGGGTTCACGAAGATGTGGACATGACCGAATGGTCATCATTCTCTCCACCGCAAATCTCTACCAGATTGATCTTCAGGTTAGCTTCTTCTGCAAACTGGAAAACAGCTCAGTCCATGGAAACCCAAGCCCATAGCTGTCTTTAAAAAATAAGCGAGGCCAGGTAGGGTTGCACATACCTGCAATCCCAGCATTGAAAGGTAGAAAGGGGAGGATCATAATTTGAGACTAGACTGAAATACACAGTAAGAAATATAATAATGTACATCCCACCAAATATTATTATTCCAAAATAATAATAAAAATAATAGTGGATTTTAAAGTGTAAACATTCAGTAATCTCATCCAGTGATTCCAAGTTTTTGACATGTTTTTCTAACCCCCTCAACTTCAGTTTAGGCTATGTTGTGAAGGTGAAAGTCACTGGGAACAGTGATGTGAACTTTTAACATTTCCACTTAGAAAAGGAACTTCAATTTACTAAATCATTCTGTGAAAGGGCCCACGTGGTTCTGCTGTGGAGGGTTAGAGCTACCCCTGCTTCATTCCAGATGCAAGGAAAATGGCAAATGGGCAGAGGACACAGCCCTCTAATCAGCTTTTTATGATGGGTAACTTTCTCATGACCTGGCTTGGAGCATCAGCTTTGAGTCTTACTATTGATTATTATTTTATAGAACTCGAGCCATATTTTTAAGCTTGTGTTCAGTCTACATTTACAAATATAAATATTTTAACTTAAAATTAAGTGAAAATAAAATGGGCATTTTATAAAGAGGGTTTTAGATGATAGCAATGAAAGTGTCAATGGAGCCGTGATATATCCAATTCCATTTTATGCCTGCTCTCAGGTAAGTGAATTCATATTTAAAGCCAGTATGTAGCCCCTGCCATTTATTAACGATTTTTTATCTGATGCTCTCATGATCCCACATCTGAGTTTTTCTCTTTTCCTAATTCTCCTGGAAGTGAAGTGTTAATCCAGCACATTGTGTGTCAAGGACAGCAGGGAGCCATGGTGCCAGTCTCTTTGTGTGACCTTCCACAATGCAAAGTGCAGGACCGAGTTAGCGACATGAAGCATGCTGCTAACTCTCGTTCAAGGGCATTTCAAATCCCATAGCATGCAGACAGAAAACAGCTTGTTAGCAATATAAATGTCCTGCAACCTTACAGTCCATGAAGTAAGAACACAGGGCACTGGTTTTGCAGGCATTTCTTGGAGTTGGCTAATGAATATTTAATCTCCCTAAGCACTTGGAGAGAATGTGAAAGCCTTGCTAAAAATTCAGTTTTAATTCTTAGGGCTTCTTATACATTCTGGTTTTGAAAGTCTTCAAATATGTCCCACTCAATCGCTAGGGAGGGAAAATGGGTTTTAGGTCTATGGAAGGTACTTGGGATGGTTTGTCTGGGAGGGTGGTGAAGAGTGAGAGAAATAATTGCCTTATTTCTCTGTGGAGAAAAGAGCCTCGGGTTGACTGCTGACAACTGGCAGACAGGACTCTAATGTTCTTATTCTATTCCTGGGGCTCTACTGGTGGTGGTAATGGACTCCTAAACAGACTAAATGGTATCTCTTTTAATCTTCACATTTCAATGCCCTGCTCCCAAGATTTACACATCTAGTTGGAACACGGAAGCAAAGGACACATAACTTTAAAGACATTTTGTAAAATGGAAAGAAGAGGCCTGCTTTCATTTTCTCTCCAAAGTTGCTGAGCGTTGACAGAACAGAGCCTGTGAATGTACAGGTGAGCTCTGTGCTGTGTCCTCAAGTGATCATCATTTCCAAATTTCTTGTACTTTTCATAACCTACTCTGTTCTCATTCGAAAAATAAAATGAATTATGCTTCAATGCTTCTAAGAAATATAAAAAGATTTAAAGAAAGAAAATTTAAGGAAATGACGACATTGCTTATCTGACAATCTGTCACATGAAATATTAATATGTTAGATTGGGTATTATTGTTCTTCTTTTATAAGAAATGAGATACAGGCAACTACAGTGAGTCTGGAAGCACTGGCATTTGAATTTCTTCACTTTCATTCCACAACGTGTGAATGAGCTTGAAATATACACAAAATACAGAAGAATATGCTAGAAGTTTCAATTGTAGCAGAGAAAGATACTAAAGTTTCTTTGGCTTAAATCTCTATATACCATAATTATTCTTTTATGCCGTGTTAATCTTTTCATTCAACAGATTTTTTTTTCCCAGAAAAATAAATGACTTTGGAGAAGATGGCCTCAGAATGGGGACATGTTTGCCAGAAGTCAGCAAAGTCTAAGGAAAAATTCCCCTCACATAGGGTATGGGAATTTGAATGTAAAAATGCCTCCTATAGTCTCATGTGTTTGTGATTAAGCCTCATCCTTAATCCCCAGCTGGTGGAGCCTTGAAAGAGGGGTGTGTCCCTGAGGACAAGCCTTGGAATTTTATAATCCAGCCCCACTTGCTCGCTCTTGCTGATGAGACTTGATGGGATGCCTAGCTCTCTGCTCTTACCACACTTTCTCTGCCATGATAACATTTTCCCTCCAAACCGTAAACTGAAATAAACTCTTTCCTTCTATCAGCTGCTTTCGGATTGGTGCTTTGTCCTGGCACCTAGATGGCGACTGTTAACCGTGTTGTCTCTTGAAGCTAAAACCTGGGGGTCAAGGAATAAATTGTGCCAAGACAAAAGATACATTATCATAGGCATTGTTTATACAAAGTAAAAAAAAACACTTTAAGTTATTTTTCTTATTGTTCCAGGCTTCAGTCCTCCAAAGCTTGAAATAAATCAAGAGTTGCCTAATTGTGATGCTGAAGTCAATAGAATCAGTGATTTCCAGGACTGTAATGCCAAAGAGATTGTCCTTTGCTACTCATTATCATACATTTGTGAGTTACTGAGCTAATTTCTATGAAACCGAGAATAAGATCAAGGGTGAAAGCAAAAGAAATACAAAAGTGCTTACAAATGACAGGAAAAGATAATCTCACTCAAGCCAGGTTAAACCAAAACAAAAATAATAAGTGAAGAATTACCACATTGATACAGAAAAAAATGACAATATTACGTACTGTTACGATAACTTTGTCAGTATTAAAAGCATATTTTCAACAGATCTCAGCTATATCATATTAAAAACATTCAATAATGTTCTGGAACTCATAGTCATGGCAAATAGGCAAGAAAGACACATCTAAATTGTAAAGGAAGAGGTAAATCACGGGTTTTTCACAAGTAATAGGTTTCTAAATGTTTTATATGCCAAATATTATACAAGAAAACGAAAACTATTAGAGATCACGAATTCTGAAGTTGTAAAGCATAACACAAACATGTAAAACTCAGTTGTGAGATCATTTCAAGTACTACCAAGAATTCAAAGCGAATTTAAGAAACAATTCCATTTTAATAGCAGTAACCGAAAGAATAAAATAGCTGAGAAAAATTTAAACAATGAGGTTTTCTCTGTCATTTGGCCTCTATAACAAAATACGACACACTGGATGATTGAAACATACACATTTATTTCTCACAATTTTAGAGGTTAGTATTTTCAGGATTTGGTATCTAGTGAGAACTTGATAAAAAAAAAACCTCAGGTTTCATTTTCTCAACATGGAAACTTTTGTGTCAAAATATATGTGAATATCTGTCTGTCTATCTCTTTCCTCCTCCCCCTCTCTGTTGGGAAGATTCTCCATATGTCAAACAATTCTTCAATAGATACCAAATGAGTGTCCTGTAACTTAATTCAATTTTGACATTATCAATCAAACAGCAACAAAAAACCAGCATCAGATCTCTCAAGTTTGGGGGCTCGGTCCCACAAAACTGCTCCTACTCAGAGGCTACTCACAAGAAGTGGGTTTCACCTACACTCTTGATCCAAGTACTTTGCTAGGATGACTCAGAAATACTGGCTTTCATTTATGAGTGCATTTTAAAGGAGAGACGGACAGCCAGATTCAGAGATGGATTTGGCCAGGCCAGGCCAGGCCAGGCAAGGGACTTGGGGTTTCACTGCCCACTATGCAAAAGCTATCCTCCAGCCTCCAAGCGTTCAACAGAACAGGAGCTCATCTAATCTTGTGGCAGGGTTTGCGTTCTAGCTCCCTTTCCACCCTGAAAGGTGAGTGGGTGAGTCTGAAACCTCCAACCCTCTAGTGTTTTTGTCACTTGATCTTACTGGTGACTGAACTCATTCTATCTAGGGTCCCCGACCCGAGTATCCTTGCTAGCATAACTCAACAGGGAGCTAGAAATGACTCAGAGGTGAAAAAGCACTTGAGGCACAAGAATGGGGACCAGCATTATTAGAGTCCCAGCATTTCTGTGATCCCGGCCCATGGGGAGCTGAGACTAAACAATGGCTGGGACTCAGAAGAACCCGAGCCCTAGGATCAGGCTCAAGGAAGCTTACAGAGGATGTCCAGGGTTCTGTTGTGTCTACGTGTGTGAGCCGAGGGTACATGCAACTGAACACACAGGTACATACACTGCACACACATCACACATAAAACACATACACACATACACACTACACAAACATGTGCCATAAAAGTGAGGTAAGAGGTTCATTATGACCTACAAAAGATACTCCTATCAGATGATGAAGTATTTGATTTGATACCATAGCATACTTCCCATAGGCAACACGAGCTTGATGAAATATATTTCATAGCACACCCTAACGTATTTCCCATTGTTGACACTGTCTTGATGAGACTAAGAAGCTGCTCTCTAGGCTTTCTTTTACTAGGACAATAATCCTGTTCTGAGGACCCTATGACTCAGTCACTTCTCAGTGCTCCACCTTTTGATACCAAACTTGCGGTGATCAGATGTCAACATGCAAATACGGGTAGGGGACAAATTCAGAGCATCACAGAGGTAGAAGAATTGCTCACTCAAGACTACAAATGTAGCTGATTCAGTGGAAAGATATCCAGTAATTATGCACTTGAAGATAATATTGTTGTCAGTGCCCTTCCAAATTGTCTATAGTATAATACCTGTCAAAATTCCAATTTTTAAAAATAGAAATGGGAAGTTAATCTTCAAAGTCATTCTGAATTACAGATAACCAAGGATAGCTCAAACTATACTGAAAAGTAAAATGAACATTAAGAACACATGCATCCCCACTTAAAAACTAACTAAAAAACTGGATTATGCAACACTGTGGCGCTGGCCTTGGATAAACATAGGGATCAGTGGATTAGCATAAGGAAGTAGCCAAATGCAAGGGCTCAATGAACACTAGTTTCTTTGACAGAAAGGTGCGGGCGACTGGACAGTCACGTGGAAAAGAAGGTTGCTAAGATAGGTTGCTACTTTATTTTATATATAAATGTGACATTATAATAAATTAGAAGCATGAATTTAAAAGCCAAAGTCATAGAAATATTAGAAGAAAACCCAGGGGTAAAACTTAGACAAAACAAAAATTATTAATTAGATGTCATACATTAAATTTTTTTCCTCGGGCTGGAGAGATTGCTCAGTGGTTAAGATGCTTGCCTGCAAAGCTTAACAACCTGGGTTCAATTGAGTGCAAGGATTCAACCGATGCCACTTAAAGTGCATCTAATTTAGAAGCAAAGGAAAATTTCCAAGTTCATAGGATTTGCTCTGTTTTCACAAACACTTACGTTGCGTCAGTAGAACATAAGCACAAATGGATGCTATTCAGTGATTTTGATATTTGCTCTGGAAAGGAATAGTTTTGAAGGAAAACATTATTAGGAAGGGTTCAGGGCAAATTATTGGTTGAAAAATGTGGGGGTCTAAATCCTCTGTAGCTTTGTTTTTCCACCTGTTAGTATCACTGGATGAAAGCCCAAGGTGTCAGGAATAGTATTAGTAGGAAGAAAGCCCAATAAAGACTGTTTTATAGCTATTCTAGGTGGTACGCTTGCTTCATAACCAGTTATGTGTTCTCTATCTCCCTTGGTCCACTGCCCCCTGCCTTCTTCACTCACTCCCTTCTTTCCTTCTTTCTTCTCTTTCGTTCTCGCTTGCTTGTTGTAATTGTTACCTGTTTTTAGAATTTCCAGATTTCTATAAAAACTGGCATTGCAGAAAGACTCTGGAGATCTGCAGATGATGTTAAAGCACTGCACACACTCTTCTAACCTATGTTTAATTATGTAACCAGCCAAGACTCAATTCATTCAATGTTCTTTAGGAATACGCACAGGTTCATAGCTAAGGGACAGAAGAAAAGATTCACCACGTGCAAGAAGAATTCTGTTTGGTGGGAAGTAAAACCTTAAAACAAAGGCAGCTTGACCTAAGGGACTGGAAGATGACAAAGGAACCAAAGCTGTAAAGATCACACGGGACAGGGAAATCGAGGGATGATGGGCTACTGAGCCTGTGGAATCTGCAGGAAGAAGTTCTGGCTGCTGAGTGTGTGTAGGGCAGGCAAGTGGCTGATGCTTCCTTCCATCACACAAAAGAAACGTGCAGGTTTCTATCATCAAATGCTACACTCATTTGTATTTATTTCACGTGATGCTCCACTCTTTCTTTGGGAAAAAACAAAGAACTATGCTTCCTCTGTTTTCTGCAGCTTTCCTCTTTGCTTTCTTCTTTAAAGGAGGAATGCAGCTTGTCCAATTCTTTGTGGCACGTGCACTGTCCTTGTAGAAGGGCTGGTAACTGGAGAAGCAGTTTGTTCTTGACCTTTGGCTGGCGAAAGAGCAGGTGAGACTCCAGCCTGTTCACCTTGTCTCTAGAGAAATGTCTCATTCCAATCCATCCATTTATTTGTGCTTTGATTCTCATTTTTAAATTGCAGTTTATAACAGATAAACAGTGTTGCTAGGTTTCCAATTCTATAGGGTTTTGGAGGTCTGTGACTTCATCATCAGGAGGTTTAATACAAGAAGAAATGAGACTCCAATGGATGTCTCAAAAGGTCATCTTGCAAATTTATGCTCCACTCCCAGGCATGTCATAGTTAAAATAAATCCATGGGCAAGGCTGTATTTTGTTTTATTGAAGAATTTCTTCAGTTAGCATATATTTTGACACATGGCTGTTGAACATGGTACAAAATAAAGAAAATATACTCATTTCTTGTTTTTATTTAGCCTTTAACATCATGTTAGTAATCCCCATCATTACTAAACTAAAGTAAAAATATAAGGAGAGGAATGGGAAGAGTTCAAGTAGAAGTTGGTTTGTTTAAGAAGCATGTCTATTTAAATTTTTAAAAATCTATTAATCATAACCTAAGAATAGTTCTACAATGCAAACCACCAGCCTACCCAATTTTCCAAGGCTTTAAATATGTGGGTACATAAGTCACAATTATTAAATTATGGAGATAGATTAATTGATAAAGTGCTTTCTGGGAAATCATGGAGGCCTGAGTACAATCCCCAGAACACATGTAAAAATAATAAATGAATAAATAAAGCCAGGCATGGTTGTGTGTAATCCCAGTGTTGGGGAGGCAGACAGGCAGACTCCTGTGGCCAGACACTCTCACCTAATTGGTCATTAATGCCAATTGGTAGTTTTAGGACAATGAAAGACCAGGTCTCAAAAAGGTAGATGATATTCCTGAGGAATAATACCCAAGGTTCTTCTCTTGCCTACACACATACTCATACATATGCATACGTGCACATAGACATAAGCACATACTAATTATTGCAAAACTGTTACGTCTGTGAGTAGCATATAATTATTAAGAAATAGATGCTGAAGAGTAAGTGTCAAGAATCTCTCTAAATCTCTTTGCATACATATAGCCAATTAAGAATTAAATATATTTATATATATATATGTATATTGCAAGTTTAAGTTGTCAATTTTCCTTATTAATCAAGTAAATAACTGTGGCTCAGTTGATATTCAAAGCAATTATAGCTAAGTCTATTGACTATATATAATTCTCTGCCGTTTTCAAATAAATGGGCAAAAAGTTAAAAACATAAAATAGTCATTAGCATATAGATGTGGAAAAAAATCCTACCTGAACAAGAGAAGCTAACTTCATTTGAGTAAATGTAGGGTGAGCGGGAGAATAGATTCCTTGAACTCAGTCTTTCTCAATCCCATTGTATACACAGACATGAGGAGTTGTGCTAAAATGAAGAGTCCAGGCGCATATCAGTTACATATTTGACATGATTCTGAAATGAAAATATGCAGTCTTCATTAAGATTAATATACACTTGCTACTCAGTGTCAAAGTTAGCCACATATCATTGGGATGAACCATCAAGCCAGACACAGTAATGGAAGGAAGGGATTTATTGAAGTTACAGATCCAGGGGAAATTCCATGATGGCAAAAGAGGCTGGCGCTCTTTCACAGGTCCAAGCTGGGAGAGAAACCCACCACAAGCACCACACACACACACACACACACACACACACACACACACACACACACAATCATATAAGTACCGTGAGCTAACCGATTGAGCCACTGGAGCCCCTACACACACAATCAAACAGCTGGGGCAATAAAGAGAAATCTTTCCTTTCCCATTTATAGCCCTAGGGTGGGGTCTTACAACCCTTCCAGCCAGACTTGTTGACTTCCCGAGTCTCTAGAATTTTCCTTCCTGCACTGTGCTCCCAGGAAAGGATGTCTGTTTCCAGCTCCCCTGAGCTTCCTTATATCCTGCCACCCACTGAGAGGGCTTCCTTCCTATAAACCACCTCAGAGACCCACCCAAGTTTACTAAACAGGTCAAGTTGACAACAAAAGTTAACCATCACAAGTCCACCACTTGTCAACCCAACATCAAACCATGTCTCCTTACATCATACTGAATTTCCAAATCTCCAGATTTTCCGATTCCACCCCTAGCCAGTAGCGCTCCATGGTAGCCCTTGCACAGTCCTGGTGTGTCCAAAACATCTTCAGGGCTCCATTGCAAACCACAGTCCATTTCCAAGGGTTTTACTTGCCGATCAGGGATTTCACACCCTGTTCCACGCACCGCATCTCAGCAGTGGAGCCTGGACCCATGGGCTCTTCCTAACCCACTCCACACATCATTTTTCATGCTTCCAAACACAATTCCAGGTATGCAGGACACAGCCATGTTGTTAATTTAGAGATTAAATAAACCTTGAAGAGCAGGTTCCTTCCTTTCAGCTACCTCTGCCCAAAAGAGTTTGCACAGTCTATCATTCAGTCCTTCCTGTGGAAACCCCGCAGGCATCCTTCCCATTGCTTCAAAGTAGAGCAGTTAGGCCGTCTTCTTCAGGATTGCGAATGTGTTGACAACTGCAGCTTCAGTAACCTAAAGCCGGTCTTTGTACCAGTTACACTGAAAAGACCTCCAAGGCCTTTCTCGGGAGAGCGTACCCCAGTACTCAAATAACCACACCAGCAGATGGGCTCCCGGACTGATGTGTGCCAGAGAGCCCTGAGGAACAAAAGCTTCAGGTATTTATAGGCAAGAACTACAAAATTATAATACAGCTCAGACCACAGGACGTTTCATATTTCCATTGGTTCTTTTGTCCTGATCTGTACAATTTTGATTGGTTATCCAGTTGGAGCCTGTTATTTGCATTTTATTTTATGACTTGGGACCTCCCACAGAAGGGGAGAGGGAGTGAGCCAGGAGAGGTTCTTTGTTCTTTTATATATGGGCTGTTTTATGCAATGGAGTCAGTTTTACAAAATGGATTCTTCAACACTTGCTTGAATTTTTCTAACTTTAAATCTTAAATTCTCTGTTCCATATCGCAGGAAAAGCATATCAATCAGTCCATTACTTAAATTCAACCTTGATCAAACTCTCTGGGCATAGGCAGTAGAATGTACCAACCCCTTGTTCTAGTAACACAGTTGCAATGAAGTTCTCTTCAGTCTCTCCTTCCCCCTAGGAAGTTCACGAGCCAAGCCTCCAAATGCAGTTCTATCTGCACTGAGCATTTTCAAACTCTCACCAGAATAATCTACAAAACTTGACTTACTGCTTTGGAAGGTGTCTTCAGTTGCAAGTACCAAATACATGTCCATTCCTCCAGCACACAAGTTCCAGAAGACCAAAAATCCACATGACCAGATTCTCAGCAATCTCACCACACTCTCAGACACCAAAACTATTGTAGTCAGCCATACTCCACTGGTATGAACCTCCAAACCAGTCAGAGTTATGGGAGGAAGTTATTGAAGTTAAAGATCCATAGGAAGTTCTATAATGGTGAACGAGGCTGGCCCCTTTTCACAGGTCCAAGCAAAGAGAAAATGCATCACTAACAACACACACACACACACACACACACACACACACACACACACACACACACACATGCAAACAGCTGTGGCATGGAAGAGATTTCCTTTCCCTTGTATAGTCTTAGGGTGGGGTCTTACAACCCTTCTAGTCAGACTTATTGATTTCCTAAGGCTCTGGAATTTTCCTCCTGCACTGTGCTCCCAGGAAGAGATGTTTGTTTCCAGCTCCCCTGAGAACTCTGTACATCCTTCCCCCATACTGAGAGGGCTGCCTTTTTGTAAACAACTTCAGAGACCCACCCAAGATTTCTAAACAGGTCACATTGATAACAAAACTTAACCATGACACTCAGCAAATGCTTGTAGAACACATATAACACATGAACATTGAGGATACAAACTGAGTAAAATATAACTCCTGTCTTTCAGTTGCTCACAGTTCACTGAGGGTAAAAGGTAAGCAGGTATAACATTCAGGAAACAAGATACAACATGTTTATAGAGAGAATAAGGTACCTATTTCTCAAAAGACATAGAAGGAAACGAATGTCTTGGAAGTCTGTTCCTTTGAGATCTTCACTGCTTCAAATTACCATCACGTGTTACCTGGATAGCAAAGTCTCTCCCCATCCCTCTGTGTCCATGCCTCTTGACAGTATATCCTCAACATGGCCATCAGAAAGATACTTTCCAAAGTATTTCAACACCTGTATCTCCTTTGCTCAAACACCTGCAGTGGCTGTCCGCTCACCAAGTGAAAACCAAAGTCCTAACAAGTATTTTCCGACTTCCATGTCTCCCTCCTTGCCCCAATCTGCCTCTCTATTATCACCACTGCCTAATCTTCCTTTTTTGCAATCTGAGACGGCCATATTATCCACTTTGCTGTTGTTCAACTGTCACAGTTACTCTCTGGGGACAGTGAAATCTCATCTTGACACGTATGACTCCTTTGTGACTTTTGAACAATCTTGATAGCATGCTACCATGAAGCCTCAACTCACTTTATGACCACCTAAAGTTACAAGTTCTAGATCCTATTAGAACCCTATATCTGTATCTTGCTCTTAATTTTCTTATTTGCATTATTCTTAGCATGATCCAAAACTTATATTATTTGCTTTCCCCTTCATAAACCCTGAGATTATTTTGAATACATTTATGCAAAGGCTTTGGGAATATTACTTAATATTCAATAAATGTTTGACAAAGGAATGAATCTTGTGATTGTTGCAGGAAAAACCTTAATATTTCTACTAGTTATGGATTTATAATACTTCTTCCTTAACTTATTTAAAATTTGTCTTTACACAAGTTTTTGAAAAGTTGTGATTGGAGAAAAGAAAGACAATCTACTCTTAGAAAGCTGCTTTCGATAGAAATTTTTACTGAATCTGTATGTAGACAATAAACGGAAGGTTGGCTTCTAGAAGAATGCCTGTTTGAGATTTTTGGTGTTGGTCTAGTTATATGATATAATAGCATTTGCTTTAAGTTGAGGCAGTCTTACAACTTGAACTAATTTTGGGTGGAGCTTCTCAGGTAATTGCTTGGCATTAGAGAGCAATTGCAATAACATTAAAAATCTCATATGCAGATATAAAATGAGAGTTGTGAGGATGCATTCATTAGCTTTATAGGCCTTTGATACTTTAAGAGTCTTTTGTTCCCAATGGAAAGCACTAATAAGAGCCTTTAGTCTCCCTAATGGCTAAGGCATGTTCTGCTGGAAAGGCATATTAATTATTCAAGGTACTGGAACACCCATTCTTTTCCGGCAGCATTTAAGTGACCTTAGAAAAGGGAAGTGGAAACAAGGAGCTAGTTCCAAAGCACTGTGATTTCTGCCAAGCCTGGAAGGCTGAAGGGCTCCCACGAGTGCTCAGTAGTCATAGAATTGGTCCCTTCACCAATTAAGACCATCTTCTCATTTCAGTGAGCCATCAAGGGGTTTGGATTGAAGATACACTTGGATTGTGTGTTTTGAGGGTGTATCTTGAGTTCTTTGTACCTTGAGAAATTTCCCATTACATGAGATAATATGGATTTGTCAAGCATTTGGGTAAGTGACTGAGTAGGCCCTGAACCTGATCCTAAGCTCACCACTGTGGGATAAGGATTCATTTTTAAAAATCCTCATTTTTTCTCAGTGCACTTGAAGGGAACATTGTTAAGGAAGAAGACATGGTGACAACACAGAGCTAAGTATAATTTTAAAAGACCCAGAACTCCTCCCACTCCTCCCTGCAGAATTACCCCAGGACTGGTGTGCATGCAGAGAGGCTTTCAAAGTGCCACTGCCTAATTAATTTTGTTAAAATGCACATCAAACTTGGTTTGAGGGGTGGATTTATGAGAAAAATGATATGAATGCAAGACTACTGAAGGATAACACGTAAACAAATGCTCACTTATCAAACTCATTAGGAATAACCAAAGGATCACATTAGTGTGCTGGTCTTTCTTCTCAAGTTGCTGAGCAGGTGGGAGGTTTGAAGTGATGCCTTTTATGAGCTCTTAGTTTGAAATTCAAAAGAGTGTGAGCTTCACTTCACCCCCTGTTATTTGATGTTCATTTTAATCTTCAGTTCTCAAAGATATTTCAAACTGAGCTGCTGTTTTTCCCATCCTCCTTAAAGGCTTCATCAGTTAGTGTTTGGCATGTGTGTGGAATAATAAGCACTAACTAGCATAACAAGGAGGCAAGAAAGCGTTTGTCTTCCATGGCCATATAGTTGGAAAAATTAATCAGTAATATAAATATAAATATAAATGCTTCAAAATCGGCTTTATTTGTAAAAAAAAAAAAACATGTGTTTGAGATCTGAAATTTGAGATTTGAACAGTGTGATGGTTAAATTTCGTTGTCAACTGGACCTTTTTAGTAATCTTGGATGGGTCTCTGAGGTTATTTACCGAAAGGCAGCCTCTCAGGAAGGGGCAAGACATGAGGAGGCTCAGGAAAACTAGGAACAAACTTTCCTTCATGTGAGGGCAGTGCAGGAGGGAAATTCCAGAGATTCAGGGAGTCAACAAGTTTGGGAAAGGGTTGCAAGACCCCATGTAAGGCTATAGAAAGAAGGAATTCTCTCCTGGGCCTCTCCTCCCTGCCTCTTTTGTTCTTGTGTGTGTGGTGCTGGTGATGGGTTTCTCTCTCTGCTTGGACCCGTGAAAGGGCGCTGGCCTCTTTCACTGATTTGGAACTTGCCCTGGATCTGTAGCTTCGATAAATCCTTTCCTCCCATAAACTGTTCCTGGTTTGGAGATTCATCCTGACAGAGTTAGTCCAGTGTGAACTGCAGGTGACAAATATCAGCTTCACTGGATAAATCTCACTGAGCCTGTTTCCATCAGTGCTAATTCAATGAACTCAGGTTGCATTCTCTAAAGCATACACTAAACAGTATTAACAAGAAATGTTTTAGATACTGTAAGTTGAAGTCACCCTGTGGAGTAGCAAGATATTCTCCGGAGAACCTGGGGCTTCAATCCCAATTTTGTCATGACCTGTCTCCTGTGTGGCCTTTGGAAAGCAAGAGGTATTTTTCTACATTGCTTAATCACAGTGGAAATTAGTCAGCTGCATTGGGAATGGATTCTAAACCTGGGGCATCTTTGCAAAACATTCATAAAGTTAGACTTGATCTTGTTCCTGTCCTCTTTCAAATCAGCTCCAAAGTATTGACAGATGTTTTCATGCTGAGACCATGAAAGGTAACTATAGTTACTTCCTAGTGTAATTGTCATGTGTAGAGTATGAAATAGTGTTTAATAAGTGTATAGTCTTGATATGGCTAGATCTTTGAAAACCCTATTTCTTTTGTCTCTAGGAAATTCCTCTTGCTTAAAACTGAATTAATTGGAAGGAATATTTCAAGGAACTACTGAACTATTCTGGGTTTAAGATTTGCAAAGCTCTGTCTAAACTGTGAGAATACATTTTTCTTTATATATCAGTGAGATAGGCAAGCCAGGCAATTCTCATTAATAGAAAAAGCTTACATAAAAACATGGAGAAAAATGCTATCACATATGTGGATTTTCTAGTTCACTTATAAACATGGCATGTGTGTTACAAAATGTTAGTTTTCTTTTGCTTCATACAGAATGACTCCTCTCAACCAATTTAGGACAATATCCAAGCCAACAACATTAATTCTTTTATACTGAACTTTTCCCATTCATACAAAAATATACAGACTGTATTTCAAATGTCCAGCATAGGACACAGAAAACAAAGAAAAAAAAAGGAAAACATAAAGACCTAAGGTAATTAACCAAGAAACTACTACCAACATACCACCATCAACTGCAGCAAAAAATCAAGTTCTAAACATATCTCATAAGTTTCTGGAAATTATGGCCATCATGAGAGCTACTATATTTCAACAGCAAAAAGTCTCTTGTTCACATGTAATCAAGAAAGGGTTAGAATGATACAAATTCCAAGTCTTAAAGACTTAAGCTTCTGTTACATGGACATTCTAATATTCCTTCTCTAAAAATTACTAAAATGCATTATTTTTTAAAAAAAACATGAAATAAGTTATTTTTTTCGGAGAAAATCCATTGCTACTTTTGTAACAAACTATATAAAACTTCACTTGTCATCATTTGGCCATTGAAGAAACCTACTTTCAGGTGGTTTAAATTACATGCTCAAGGATTACAGGTGATAAGTATTAGGACCAAGGTTTAAAAGACATTTCAAGTATTTTATTCCCCATATCGATTTCTCCTCATAACTACTGTGTCTGGCATATAGGGTTATTATAAATATCAAACAATAATGTTCATGCTGTATTTTTTGCGTATTCACTAACTATATATACTATATCTACCCTTTGGAGAGATTTCATGATAAAATAGGCCATATGAACAAATTGGCATAATGAAAAGAATTTCACTTATATTACCAAATAGGAGATCAAAGTAAGGTCTAGAGACATTATTTTATAATTTCTAGCACAGTGGAATGAGAAGCAAGATTTTTTTTGCATTTTTCTCATTGACACTGAATACAACTGACCCTATTTTATGAATCAAATCCCAGCTCAAAATTCTCAGAGCCTCTTCTGTGGTAACCCTTTTATTCTTAAGAAGCCTCTGTCTGCCATCTCCCTCAGCTCTAGCATTTTAGTAACACTTGATGGCATCTACATTTCTGGGTTTGACTCTTGTGATCCACATGTAATCATTTAGAAGTTGGAATCTTCATATCTGGTTTCCTTTACTGACCATTTTTACTCTTTATAATTCAGGTATTTTGACTATGACTTTGTACCCTAGATTTGGTAGATCAGGAAAACCTTTTTTTAAAATATTCTATTGATTCATTTTCAAGCAGAGAGAGAGAGAGAGAGAGAGAGAGAACTAGTGCCACCACCTTGTGGGGCTGGTTTATATGGGTACTGGGGAATTGAACCCGGGGCCTTAGGCACTTGAGGCAAGTGCCTTAACTGCTGAGCCATCTCTCCAGCCCCTCAGGAAAACCTTTAAACTTGATGCTATACCATACAAGTGATCTGTCTCAGCCATGCGAGGGTAACTAACCAGCAAACCAAGGCCCTGTGAAAGGCCTGATTTATTTTAATATCACTTACAACTGAGACTTCTTCCCTCTTGTAGAAATAGAGGTAGAACCAGTTGACCATGATTTGTGTCAGAAAAAGGGTCACCTTATGATGGCTCCTTCCACTCCATCAATATTCATAAAACGCCTTTAAAATCTAAAGCTGAGAGCCCACTATGCGCCCCCTCAGCTGGGCCAGATTACTTCCATCTCTTTGGAGTCCTTGCTTTGCTTAACTTTGCTTCACTGCTTTGCTAAATAAACTTTTGTTCAATGTGTGTCATTTGATTGAATTAATTCCTTTAAGAACACAGGGACCGAGAGATTCCTGCAACATCTCAAAGACCTTGACTCAAATCAAGGTTTAACAGTCTCAGTCTTGAAGACATCTGCCCTTTGGCTGTCCTTATCTGCCATTCTGCATGTTTTATAACTTGAAATCTATTCAGAGAGTCATCACTCTTTCAATCACAATTATTAGCCGCATGCCACCTTTTAAAAATAGAAAACAGCCAGGTAGTCTTTTGTAATGATTGCATCCTGTTTAAAACTAATTAAACAAAGTGAGGGACATGGGCTCTTTTAAAGTGACCTTACTGAAAGAAATCTCAAAAAAGGAATTTCAGTATTGAATTAAAGGGTCATGGCCTTGAAAAAGAGAAAGACTGGAAAAGGAACTCCATAAGCATTCAATTCAATATTTATTTTTCAAGTTCCCATTGTTAAATTATTTTAGGATTTAGAGTATTATGAAACAGATTTCAGAGTGAACTCCTCTTAAGGTTTTCTTGTTCAGGTACTAAAATTGTTTTGTTGAAATGAAATCTTTAGAGGGGTGTGATGATTGTGTTTTGTTGTCAACCTGACCTGTTTAGTAATCTTGGGTGGGTCTCTGAGGATGTTCACAGGAGGCAGCCTTCTCAGTAGGGGGCAGGATGGAAGGAAGATCAGGGAAGCTAGAAGTGAACATCCCTTCCTGGGAGGGCAGTGCAGGAAGGAAATCCCAGAGCCTCAGGAAACCAACAAATTGGGGATGAATTTATAAAAATGGATTCCTACAATAACCCATCATGATAATAATATTTACTTACTTGTGAGTGTTTTCTTAGAGGCTCCTATTCAATGTATCACAATGCAATTCAGGGAGAGTTCAGAGGGGAAAGTCAAAGCATGGCACTTTGTTTCTTTGTGTATTAAAGAGCAACAAAACTCTCATCTGTATTGTATGAAAGCACATATTTAAAATGCTTAGCACAAAGCCAGGCATGGTTAAGTAGAGAAGTAATGTTGTTTATTGTTATTGGAAAATGACATATTTTTCACGATTTAAATATTCTCAGTAAAATTACAGGCAGTTTGCTAATCTAGAATCTAAAACTGAATTTGTTGGGGAGAGCAGACTTTATCTTTATTCAAGTATAAACTATAGACTATACTTCAGACTAAGAATTTAGGTGTTTCCTTTGATAATGAGAACAAGGTTATCCATGCTATAGAGCTCTTTCACAATTAGGGAAATGTGTGCATCTGTGTGAATCACCCGTGGGGATGCATTTTGTAGTAGTGGCTTTCACATGGACCCGGTTGTGGTCAGGATACATATGTGCTCTGTATGAGTGAGAACCTTTGGAGATTAGATCCAAATGCTGAATTAATTTTCTAATAACATTGTTGTGGAGCTTTTTTCCCTGAATGGAAACATTCTCTCCTGGAGGGAGGATGAGGCGGACCTTTTAGTGGTGCAGCTGTCTGTGCGTCTCGTGATTAAGCAGGATGGGTGGAGTCATTTGCTCGGTCTGTCACCACTGCCCTATCTTTGGTAAGAGGACATTTGTTCACATCCCCCATCCCCCACCCCCCAAAAAATCATTACAAATATGCATACATAGTCCTCATTTCTCCTCACATATGGAATAATTTTTCTTGATTCCTTATTAGCTAAGTCTTTTAAACCTTAAAAAATGTTGCTAATAATATGCAAATAAGATGGTCATGTGTAACTTGTAATGCAATTATAAGTCTATAATAAGCTGATAACTGCAGGGTGGTAGGTGGAGTGCCAAGAATCTCCTTAACTAAACCACACGCTGATATCAATTATGCTTATTCTGCGCAGGTCAAAGACCTAGAGAGTGGTTGAGGGTGCATCCAGAGCCGTAGTGTTGGATTTGAATCCAGACTCAACCACAGTGAGCAAGGGTTAGCTAAAGGGGCTTTTATTCTTTAGCTATGAGTTGAGGATAATTATATGACCTTTCTCATGTGGCTGTTTTTAGAATTAAATTCATCAAAATATGAAAAGTAATTAGAACAATGTCTGACATAAAATTGATGCTATATAATTATTTCTATTATTATCTTGCAAGACAAGATACACTGAGTTCTCCTTTTTACACATGTGTCAAGGTTTGTGATTTCAGTCTGCAACACACATTCCTGCTCTCCTCACACACTGTCCTGCAATTATACCATTGAGTGAGGTCTTCATCTTCCGAGCCTTGCATTTCATCTGCATTTTGGGGTTCTTTGGGGTTAAAGCATGTTGGCTACATTTTCTTATTTGTCAAAGGAACTAATAGTCTCTCTTGCATGATTTTAAACTTCTTTCCCATTAATTTTCCTTATATTTTTTCTTTTACCTTGCTTTAGATTTTATTTTTAAGGAAGAGTATTGAGTCCAGCCAGGGTATATTGAAGTACTTTGTTGGTATCACTTGCCAAGTTGCTTCAAGTCTGAAGGGTTTCTTTGGAGTGAATGATATCATATTATAGCTGTTCAGTCAGTAATAAAAAGATACTCAAAGTGTGTGATTAGTTTCCTTGCACATTGGATGATATCATATCAGTTATAGCCGTTGAGTCAGTAAGAAAAACATTCTCAAGCATGTGATTGCTTTCCTGGCATAATGAATGATGTCATGACAGCGATGGCTTGTTGACTCAGTAAGAAAAGATACTTATGGTTAATGATGATTATTGCTTTTTTACAAACTTGGCCATGGATTTTATGGATGAGATTATAAAAGCATCTCTCCAAAGTTCACACCTCAAACTTCCCTTTTGTGGCAGAATGCCATTTCTTGGCACAAACAAATACAACTTTACACACACACACACACGAGAATAAAAACAAAAAGACATGAAGCCAAATTTTCAACAGTTATTTCAGAAAAGTTCCTAGAATTGGGGCTGGAATAAAGGGCTCAGTGGATAAAAAGCAAGTTATGGCACTTGCTTACAAAGCCTAACAACCTGGGTTTGATTCTTCGGTATCCACATAAAGCCAGATGCAGAAAAAGGTGAATGCATCTGGAGTTCTTTTACAGTAGCTGGAGACCCTGGGACTCCCATTCTCTCTGTCTGTCTCTCTTCATTCTATCTCTCTTTGCTTGCAAATAAATAATTTAAAAAGTTCCTAAAATTATTGCATGAAGATTTTGACAATTGGGTATATTTGTCAAGGTGAGAAGACCTAATGTATTTTAACATTTTAGCTGGTGTAATTACCCTTAAAAATTTAGACATGACAAATTGGTCTCATTTTGTACTCTTTTATTGTATCATAGTAGTTTAATTCTTTAATGACCAACATTGTGGGACTCACTGAACATCAAGTTTGTAGGAAAAATAAAATGTGTGCTACATGTGTATTAAAGGGACATAGGTATCTATAAATAGTACCGTTATTCTAACATATAGTTGTTGAATTCCAGGTATGTGCACACACTCCTAAAGGCACTGATGGTATAGCACTGAAAAAAGTCTTGATTTGGGGAGTCCATGTTTCACTGGGAGGGGTAGATAGGAAACAATACACAAGCGAATATATCATCATAGCTCTTAATTACAAGGGTCACGAAGAAAGATAAATCAGAGAAGGGGAAAAGTGTTCGGGAAGTGGGTATTACTGCTTCATGTGGCAGCCAGGAGAGACCTTTATGCCGACAGAGGATCTGTCGTGTAGTTGCTGAGTGTGTAGATCTGCTTAGCTTAACAAACTGAGGCAAGTCTTTGATTTCGAAATATAGAATGGTTTTATAACCATATACTTCTATACCTCATTTTAATACTCTTATTTATTATGTGTTTTTGTGTTCCAAGAACTAACTGTGGTCAGGACATTTAGGAAGAAAAAAAGAAAGAATCTGGGCTTGTCGCATAACCCAGAAGGACTATGAAAACCCTGCCAGAGAATAAAATTTGATTCTCATTATGAGAACCCACTTTTTCTCATGGCCATGCTAGGCACTGGGAGGATGTGAAGATACACTTCTTCAAGGTCCTCAGGGAGGTTCCCATGGTTGACCAGAGTATTACACAGTTTAAGAATGGGTGAGTTGGATATCCTCCTCCGTGGGCTGTCTGTATTAGTCCTTGTGGCAAGGGATCCTGGATATCCTAGTACTCAGCCTGGTCTTCCTGGCCCAAGTGTGTTGTTACTGATGGGTGCCATGCCTCTGGACCACAGGGAGGGGGAGGGGGGAATTGGGGAATTTGGGATAACAACTCATGGTTTGCCCACTAAATAATGTAACTCATTATGGACAATAAATTTATATTTAAAAAAAAGAATGGGTGAAAAACTTTGAAAGAGGCAAGAACCGTATGAACTTAGCTTGGACAGTAGTCAAGAAGACATGGCCTAAAGTACAGAAAATCAATGTAAGAAAGCATTTCAGAAAAGTTGATACAGACTTAGAGTAAGGAACTTTTGCTACAGTTGTACATGGTGAAAATAGATGGGCTTACATAAATACCAGTGGCATTATTTTCATCTCCCCACCAGCCTCCTAGCCCTCCACTGTACAGACTACTCAAGGATATTTTTCCACCACAAATCACATAATTATTCTGCCATCAGGGGATCTTCACAGATGTTTTCACTCACACTGGTTGCCACTTTTCCTGAGTGTTAATAAAAGGATCACAAGTTATCCTGACCACCTTACCGTTAATAACTACACTTTGTAAAAGCACTTTTTGCCCACAGCTACTGCCACGATAGAGAGAACCTAGAGGATAAATATTTTTTTCCAAGCAACCTTCTTGCAAAGCCTGGAGGGACGCCAAAAGAAAAATCAATCACAATTACTCTGAAGTTTCACAATGTTCCCCATACGTTATGATCTTCGAGTTCTCTGAGATCATCAGCCGTATCTTCCTCACCTCTGTGTCCCTCAGTGCCCAGCACTGTCCAGCAAACAGTGTGAAGTAAGTGTTTATAAAATGCACCCATAGATACATACATATGTATATGCACAGATGCTAAGCAAATTTTCACACACTTATGGTTTGAAAGTGAAACGTCCTTCAAAGGCTCATGTGTTTGAACACAGTCCCAAGCTGGAGGCACAGTTTTGAGAAGCTTTTACTATTTCCATGGGGCATGGCTGGTGGAGAGGGTCACTATTGGTCGCCCCTTGAAGCAATGACCCAGCCTTGGCTCCAGTCTAATTGCTCTCAGTTCCCTACATCAAGATATACAAGAAGCAATAGTCAGAAGTTACTGCTGCCAGGACCAAGCCACTGCCCTGCCCTCCCTTCCCCTCCACGGTGGACCGTATTCCCTGAAATGTGACCAGAATAAAAAGTTGTTCCAGTATTTGGCCACAGTGACCAGAATAAATAGAAATGTTTAAAAATTTTTGATTGTTATTAAGATTTCAACTCTGGATATGAATTGCTTGATGTCCCTAAGTTTACAAGATTATTTATGTTTAACTTTCTGATATTAGTGTGCTTGTTAAATGTTTTCTGAAAGCATATGTTACTCTACTGATTTGGGACCGATCATGTTTTCTTAAAATCCTAAACATTGCATGCTTACTGTGGAATTACTTACTATATGCTCACTGGTGAATGTTATGGGTAAAAATGTTCATGTTCCTTCAAAAAGAAGGATGCGTCTTCAAATGTGTAGTAAGGAAAGTCATGCAAAGTCATTGCTCTTTGTTTCCTGATAGCCATTAGGCATCAGATAATTTGTGGTTTTTCAGGCTACTAGCCTTTAAAATGAAACACCTCGTGTTTTGAGATATTATATTTACACCTTTTGGGGAGATAGATGTAGTTTTTGTGTCTCTTCCCTTGTCAGCTGCTGTTTCTTAATGCTGGGGTTGAGTGACTCCCTTTAGGAATCCTCTCTGCTCTGAACTTGCTCTTTCTGACCCCCTATGGATAGACATTACTAAGTAATCACAATTAGAGTTAGAATGCAACATCTGGATCACCTGCTGAGTGAGGGAGCAGGGAATAACCAAGACAAGCCAAGGATTTAGTGTGGGGGATCATGAAATCTATTCTGAGTGCTCAGAAGAACTCCTCTGTCTCCCATCCCTGCCCAGCTTTTTATTTTGGATTCTGTTAAGGTTTCAATATAAAATACTGCCCCCTGCCCATACAGGCTCTTATGTTTAACTCTTAGTCCCCAACTGGTAGCACAATTTTGAGAAATTCTAGAAACTTTAAGATACAGGGACAAGCTGGCAGGAGTAGGTAAGAGGAGCCCAGAGCATGGGGTACCTTGTCCTTGGCAAATCACTGTCTTTTTCTGTTTTTTCTTTTTTTCTTGCTATGAAGTTATCAGCTCTCTTCTACCACTTGTTCTGGTAGCGAGATGTTCAGCTCAAGCACATGGGAACAAATGACCACGGACATTTGGAAACACAATCCAAAATGGTTCTTTGCCTCTTAAAGTTGTTTTATTGGGTATTTGATCACAGCAACAATCAAACTGTTATAGATACTTAAGACTGAATTATGTGCCCTCCATAGAATTGAAGTGTTACCTTGGATGATATGAGAACGGATTGATTGGCAGTAAGAATGTCCCCAGTTGGAAATCACATTCCTTATCACATATTAATGAGCTATTATTGCCATGTTTCCTGAGACCAGTAAGAATTTACCAGTTTTCGGGCTGGCGAGATGGCTCAGTGGTTAAGGCACTTGCTTCCAGTATCTAAGGTCAATTCCCCATAAGCCAGACCCACAAGGTGTGGCCTGGTGTTCTCTTTCTCTCTCACTCTCTGTATCTCTCTCTCTCTCTTTCTCTCTCTCTCTCTGTGTCTCTCTACTTGAAAAATGAATAAATAAAATATTTTTTTAAAAAAGAAAAAGCCGGGCATGGTGGCACATGCCTTTAAAAAAAAAAGAATTTACCAGTTTTCTAGTGAATCATAGATAAATAATATCTTTTTAGAAAGTGAAGGTAAAGGTGAACCTGCCAAACTGAGGCCGACTCTGATGACAGACCTTTGAGAGCCACGGTAAAATGTTCTCTTGCCCGATTCATTACAACCCTCTATGTGGCAGTTAAAGCACTTGAAAACCATATGAGACGAATGGAAAAAGAACCCAAGAAAAACCACCACGTGCTTTGGCTGAATGCATCTGCATATGTACATCAGTCATTCAAAGATGGGCAACAGAAACCAGGCATCATTCATCCTGTTTCAAAACTTGACAGGTAGATAAAAAATTGCCTTTGATTTTTATGACAGTTTGACGTTGGTATCTAAAAGCTGCTTGTCTAGGTGCTGGAAACAGAAACTGAATGTGAGGGCACGATGGTGCACACCTATAGTCTTAGCACTTGGGAGGTGCAGGTAGGAGGATCGCGAGTTCAAGGGCATCTTTGCAGCATAGCAAGTTGTGTAAAGGCAGAGTTGGGGTTAGGATTTAGGTAGTACTCAGCAAATTCCAATGCACCTCAGAATTTAAGGAGTACCCGATTTCTTGTCTATAAAGTTAAAGAATTAAAATTATAGACCACCAGAGGATAACATATAGTGGGAGACTTTATTTAAAGGAAAATGGGGAGTTACAGAGATCTCTAACCACCAGTGTGGAGAGAACATATGGGAGAGGTTTTAGCAAAATCTATGCTGTTCAGCCAAACAAGCAGCAGAAGAAAAGCTAACAGAGCTCCCATCATTAGGAAAAAGGTTCATGTGGGAAAAAATCTTGAGCCCCCCGTGACCCCAGCCGCTAGGCCGGGGTAAGGGATGGCCTTACCTTCCTAAGGCCTGAAAATTTAGAAGTCCTTCTTCTAGGAAGCCATATGGAGGGAAGAGAGGGCTGGTTGGTCCATACCTGACCAATCAGTTTCAGCATCTAGGTTTGAGCTCTAGCTAGAGACACCTCCCACTTGGGATGTGAATTTGTCTGCAACTGTCACAGTAGGAGGCCGGTTTGCACTACATGAAACCCTACACCAAAAACAAAACAAACAAAAGGACCACCATGAACGTGGGCAGCGCTTTCATGATCACTACTGAACTAATTGTTGAGGCTCAAATTTCACTTCTTACATTACATCCAACTAAGTTATGTACTTGGAATTTAGTTCGGGTTTACTAATCACAGAAGCGGGTGTTGGCTGCTGTCTTGAGCCCTGAAGCATAGCAAACTCACCTAGTGAGCTCTGATGAGTCCTAAGACCTAGGCCATACGTACCTCAAACCAAGCAAGCCAGAGTCCTTGAGGATTTGTCTCAGGAGAAAACCCCCCAGAGGGCGATGTTGAAAGGTTCATGGTTTAGTCCTTAACCCAGTGGATTCATCTCTTCAAAGGGCTTGAAAGATCCTTGACCAGTCCAGGTTGCCAAGGCCAGCAGGGCCATTCAAGATTCTGCAGGACTTATGTCAGTTTATTTATAAATCCCTCTCATGGATTATGAAGGTCTCCGCTACAACTTTATAAACTTTCATCATATTAGTTCATGTGTCTTCACTCAGTAAAATATCTCACTTCCTTAAAAAAAATAACATTTTTAAAAGACAAAGTTCTATTGTTAAGGGAAATAATTATCTTTGAGGAATGTGGGCCCAAGAATATTTTCCTTTTCTTATTTTAGTCATAAAATTGATTTTATTTTTCTTCGAGTACAAATAAATTAAGAATAGGAAAAAAAAATCCACCCAAATGAAAGGTGGGCATCTGGCATGAACTCATTTCTGCCCTTCTGTCTCTCTTCTGGGTCACCACTCTCTTCCCGGTTGGCAGAGCTGCGCCCTGGCCATTCTATGTCCCGTCCTGGGATGCTGTTCTGCTCAGCCCTTCCATCTCTGGTCTGGCCTCCTACTTTGCTTAGTCTTCGCCTGGCCTTCGTCCACTTGGTCTTCTAACAATAGTTACCACCTCACTTCTCTGACCAGCGCTCTTCTCTGCTTTCTATTGTATCTGCAACAGACCCTCTAGGTCACACCAAAGGTGTTCTCACACCAGTTCTAACTACCAGCTTCTACTCCACGATCTTCTTCTTCTTCTTCTTCTTCTTCTTCTTCTTCTTCTTCTTCTTCTTCTTCTTCTTCTTCTTCTTCTTCTTCTTTTTTCTTCTGGAAACAAGGTACTCTCATTTCTCATTTTGGTTCCTGGTGCATTTCACCCTGAAATCCCAGTTCCAGTCAAGAACTCCCCCTCACTGAGTGGATTATTTGGCCAAATTAAAAGCTGTTGATTGCCTCCCCCAGGCTTTGGCTCCTCCATTGCACAAGTGTTAGTTTCTTGGTTCGCTGTTCTTTCCCAGTAGGAAGTGTGTTCACCCTACTCATGGCTACAGATTGCATTTCATATCGGTGGTCTCTGTTTACTCCAGCTGTCATTGACCAGCTTCCCCTGGCAGCTTATGCAGTGCCTTCCAGCTCTGCACTAACTGCCATCTGGGGGCTGGTTACCAAGCAATAGGGTCTTTCCACCTTTTACCCCACACAGGTAATTAAGTGCTTTGACAGAAGTCTGTCTTGTTTTGGGGACCTCATAGGTCGCTCTGATCAACAGCTCAATATGGCATATAACCAATTTATGGCACTAGGAGTTACAAGCCAGAGCCAAAAGTTTTAGGATAAGAGTTCTTCCAACCTCTTTAGTCCAGCTGTTTCTCCCACCCTACCACACACACGCGTGCGAAAACACACACACACACACACACACCTATTGAGCCTTGTATATTTTAGTCTGCTATCCAAGAGAGAGGTTTCTATGGCACTAATTCATTTTGTCTTTAGTTTTGTGTATTTCACCCCCTCCCTTTCCCCTCTCCCCAAACCTTTTAATCCCTATTATCTGTCCTTCTTGAGCTGCAACTCAAGTTATTCCAGTTCAGAAACCACATATACAGGAGAACATGCAGCATTTGTCTGTCTGTGCTTGTGAGAGTTCACTTAGGATGATCTGTTCAAAGTCTCTTTATTTCCCTACAAATTCTATGATTTCATATTTTCTTACTGTTGAGACGAATTCCATTGTGTATATATACCATATTTTTATTATCCATTCTTCATACAATGGGCATCTAGGAAGATTCCAATTCCTACCTATTGTGAAGAGAGCAGCTATAAACATGGTTGAGCAAGTATCTCGTAAGTTTGGCTGCTTTTCTAATTGAGCCTTCTAATGTATTTGCTAAATTTCAGGAAACATGAGTTCTGTTTTGAGAACTCTTTTGTACGAATTATTTTCAGATTTCTTAGACTCTATTTTTCCTTTCCATCACCTTTATTGCTCATTGCATTAAAGAAATCCATTCTCACACTGACAACTCTTCATGAGCAAAGACATCAATAAGTTCATAGCAAGATGTACCACACATATATGCATCCATGTTTTAAGAATAGAAAATCTGGGGCTTGGGATGTGGCTCAGTGGTAGAACACTTGTCTTGCATATGTAAGGCCCTGGGTCAAACCCTTATCACTGCAGAAAGTACAAAAGAAAGAAAGAAAGAGAGGAAAGAAGGAAGGAACAAAGAAAGGAAGAAGAAGGAATCAATAACTCTAGAAAAAAGACTATTTTCTGCAGACGGAAGCAAAGTGTGGATAAGCTTTGTATTCAATAAGCATCTTCTCAAATGTGTGTGCATTGACAGTGCCTTTAATACAGCTCACTAAATTCTATTGTGTATTACACTAACCCCTCCACCATCTGTTCATAAAAAGAAATGAGCACTAAGACATATGAACTCTGAATTGTATTTATTTGGACAATATTAATGCTAAACTAAAAATATCAACTTCATTGAATGTTAAAAAATTTCTAAAGTAAAAAAGCAGTCTTAAATGTTTTACATTTTCAGACCTGATTCTGTGGAAGAAAGAAAGAAAGAAGAAAGGAAGGGAGGAAGTAAGTAAGAAAAGGTGCATAGTTTTACTCTACTTGCCAGGAGACTAGACCTCAGCTTGCATTTTAATAACATGAGCAAGAAAGAATACTATAATGGCCACATATAACAAAATACACATTTGGACCATCTTCTTTTTACTTACATAGTAAACCTAGAAAAGAACCAGCTTTCTAGATACTTACATTTCTTGAGATAGAATTACTAAACTGACAGGAAGCCTAATAAAAATTGCAAAAACCTTGCTCTCCAAATAAATTTGCTGTCCCTATTAAGTACTACATGTCATTAGAAAATAGAAATAAGCCATATAGCATCATTATTCTGATACAATTTTTGAGTAAATCATTTTCAATATGATTCGGAGGGGCCTGAGGATGTAACTTGGTGATAGGGAACTTGCCAAATGAGGCACCAAGTTTGATCCAGAGCACTTAAAAGAAAAAAAAAACTAGATAGATACTGAAAATAATTTAGGTAAGCAAGACTAAGTAAGATTTTCTTAAAGACAGATTTATGTATATGGTCTGTATGAAATGTTACAGTAGAAAATACTCAAAATTTTATTCCTTCTTTTATTCAAAAATATTTTATTCAAAAGATTTTTATTCAAAAGATTTTATTCCTTTTATGACAGCATCATTTTTCTTCCTGTTGTGGCATATGCACATAAAACACTAAATTATATGGACATATATATATACATGTATATTTATGTTATATACATGCCTATAGTAAGAATATACATGTGTAGTATGACTATACATAGAGAGAACAACCACAAAGACTTAACTTGCTACACAACAGCTGTGTCAGCTAGTCTCTTGGCGCATAACCCAAGCGTTTCCTCTTCAAGCACCGCACATTCGGAAAGCAAGAGACCACAGGCACCTTTTGGAAGTCCCAACTAGTTAGTCACAGAGCCAGATTAATATTTCACTTCAGGCTGCATACAGAAGCAGAAATTCTCGAGGGATACTGTAGCTTGCAGCTGCATTAATATTTATAAGAGCTTTATCCCAGCCTGAAGTGCGCACTAATCATAAAAAATGGCAAGAAGAACAAAGAAGTCTGTCATGGGGTGTTTTCAGCTCTCTGCATGTGACCAGCACAAAGCAGATTGGAGCCACCAGGTAGAGGAAGACAGAGACTGCACGTGTAACATGAGCGTTCAGAGGAGCAACCAATAAGAATATGTCCTTCCAATTTATAGCACACACATTTCTGATTCAACCTGAAGAGGTAGCCAAAGGAGCCATAATAATGTTATTGTCAGTAACTGAAGGAGTGTAACTATCTTGAATTACTGTTTTGCTCTAGAAAGTTCCACAGGTGACAAAACAAAGAAGGAGGCAATCCACCGTAAAACCTTGATAAAGTTCACAAATAACTTAAGTGGACTGAGGTTGATCTGGAAAGAGACATAATTTGAGGGAGAGAAGGAAAGAATCAGGAAAGTGGCTTGGAGAGGTTTGGGGGATCAAGTCTTATTTTCTTTCTTTGTACGTTTGGCTTGTGCACATCTGTGCAGATGCCTGTGCCCCATTACACATGCGTGGATTCTGGAGTCAGAATTTGGTATCTTTCTCTTTCACTTGTACACTCATTTCCCTAAGACAGATTTTTCTCAGAGAATATGGAGCTGGTGCCAGTTTTCTCTTTTTTGGCAGAATGGCTCAGAGTAGGGGTTTCAGACGTGTGTATCCACGACTGATTTTTTTATGTGGGTGCTGGGGATCAAGCTCAGATCCCCTTGCTTGCACAACAAGTGTTCTTACCCATGAAGCCATCTTCTCAATTTCATCCAAATATGACTTTCCATGTCTGTCTCTCTAGGTTGCTTTAATAACAACATAATGTGTGAAAATATTTGTGTTTCATAAATAGGGGAATAAACTGCAGAATAATTAAAAATGTGTACCAGTTTAGTCAGGCAGGGAGGGTTGAAGTACACTCACCACCCCAGTTTCCTGTCACCGTATCAAAAAGCAATTTGCCTCCATTCAGTTGTTATTGCCCCTCTTTTGATTTTTTTCTGGTTAATGAGGCTTTAAGAGCAATGACTTACAGACTTAACAAATTAAATGTTACTATATTAGTTAAGAAGCTCAAGGAAAACAAGACCAGTAAGATTAGTCTCAACATAGAAAGAAAAATTTAAAGACTTAGCTGATTTGCTTGGCTGATAGAGGAAGCAAGTGGGCTGAAGACCTCGGAAAGGTTTGCAATTGGACTAAAAAGGCAGCTTTCTGTGGAGCCCAGCTCGCAGATGAAACCCTACAGCAGCAGGCTATGAAGTTCCCTGTTCCTTGAACATCATCATCCCTTCTCTTTGCAGGCTTTCAGCCGAGTGGATAATTGGGGTTGACTTCCTGAGAGTCTAACTGATTTAAGTGGAAATCTCATCCAACAAGCTCTTATAGAAACTTCCAGAGTCATGTTTGATCAAATGTTGGGCATCATGGTTCAACTGATATCACATAGAATTAACTGTCACAGTTCATATTGACCAATGTATGTAAACAACCTGATTCTAGTGAAACAATTTTAAAATGAATATTGAAGCAGTTGACTTACTATCCACCCACAGGCCATCTTTTAACCCTGCAAGGTAGTTTTTCATCTAGAAAATTAACATTAGAATAGATGGTTTAGTCTGGGTCCGTGGGTTACTTAGGGGGTCGCAGCGCGCATCAACTCCCCGTTCACCCACGGGAGCTGGGTGAGCAGCAGCTTGGAACAGCTGTGAGCCGAACGAGAGATGAGGCCCTCCGGAGAATGTGACAGTGGGCAGTTCTCATTTTATTGTATAGATAGCAGTTGCTTATATAGAGAAAAGTCAGAGGTAGAAGCATAGGAAGCAAGATCTGTGGGAGAATGGTGATGTCAGCAGAGGAAATGTAACCTTATTGTTTAGGTTTGTTATTTGCAGTTGGATTAAGTTAGGCTTTGAACTGCTTATCTTATCGAACAGCTGTGGCCTGCCTGGGTGCTGGAGTTTTCAGGCTTGCTAAGATTTACAGGGGCCCTCGGACTTTGCCTCAACTTCCTTATCAGAAGGAGACGGTCCCAGAAGCCTGCCAGACTCAGCAGAACCCTACTTCCTCCATGCCCCATTAGCAGGGTACCACAGTTTAGAATTGCACAGAGATAGTATTTTGCTATGAAATTTGAAGTCTGAGTTAAGACCTACTGGAATGCAATTTAACAGAGTTGCAACAAGGAAATATATAATTCATCCATTCAACAAATATTTACAGAACAAGCTAATTTAGTGTTTCTTCCTTTAGGTGCAATTTCAAGTAGTAAACACTATGAATGCAAAATAAACCCATAGGACGATTTCAGTTCCTAAAAGTGAAAATCACCAAACTAAAAGTTAAAAATCAATCTGCTCATGCTTGTGGCTGTTTTGTAACTAACGAAACTCATTTCCTTATTCTTATCTGGTAAATATATTCAACTGATATACCAACCAGTTGGATAAATAACCAATAACCAGCCACCCAACAGATATTAACCAGACACAAGCTATTTTAACAAAACAAACTCTTGAACATGCTTTTGATGCATACCTCTATCTTGAGGGGAAATAAAACTTCAAGCCTCAAAGGGATACTTTTAATTACCTTAGATCAAACAAAGTTTTACTAAAGAGAAGGGCAGAAATACCATCTGCTTTAAATAAATAACTCCAAGGGAGGTTCTGAACGTCTCCAAAAGAGCAAAGCTCTGGGGTGTTATGCCTAGCGAATGCTGATTTGTCTGCTGCAATAGTAATAAGGCACATTCGCTTTCATGACGGAAATCAGGCCAGACTGCAGAGCGGCTTTAAAGAGTGATAAATTGAGCATTTATTTTTCAATTAATCTAACTTATTTCAAACTACAATATCATGAGCATACCGGCAGTGCATAGTAATGGGAAAAGAATAAGGCTGAGTAGTTTTCCTTCTGGCTTCTTCACTTACTAGTTGAATAAGATTTTTATAAACACTCTGAATCTTACACCTATATTGTAGGCAATGCGATATATTAGTGCAAGCAACATAACCATCACACACACAAAGGATTCCAAGTCAGTCAAGATCAAAGATCATGACTTAGACTTCCTTTTGCCTTTATAGTCCATTGTGACACACGAAGACACAGGGCTCTGATAAAGTAGGCATTTTAGGAAGTGAAGACCATAAGTTTGGGTTAAATGTGATTATAGCAACATAACTATGTTTGAAATTAAATAATCTCAGTCATTACTTTGAGTAATTTATAAATATCAATAAAATAATAAGAAAACACCGTTTGATTTTTATAGTTTCTACTCTGAATACCTTCTTTTGTAAAGTTAACCAAGTACTTTGCTCTATTGCAGAAAAAGAAAAGGAGAGAGAGAAGAGAAATGGAAATAAAAGCCCAATACGGAGTAGGAGCAGAATAGAAGGAAGGAAGGAACGGAGGGAGAGAGAGGAAAGGAAGGGAGGGAGGGAGAAGGAGAGAGAGAAGGAGAGAGGGAGGGAGAAGGAGAGAGAGAAGGAGAAAGGTTGAGGAGGGAGGAAAGGGAGGGAAGGAAGGAAGGAGGGAAGGGAATGAATTCTGGTTTCATTAAGACAGCTTCCATTTTTTCTTTCTTTTTAGATATATAAATTTTACTCCCCAAAAGACCAATTCCATTTTCTTTTCAAGCTGCATGTGTTCTTGGCATGAAATTTCATCATTTATTCTTTGATGGACTGATTCATTGATTAGTTCATTTACTGAATAGTTTCCCAAGTCACTAAAGAGATTACTGCTCATGATCCTGGGTCCTTCTCGCTACCATTTTGCGTCTTCCCTTTCAGCAGCTAGTTTCCTCCCTGCCTTTAGACATACACTTTTTAAATCTTCCCTCCACATGACATCCTGACAATCCATCTAAGATCCTTCTAAAACCTGATCTGACTTGGACTCTGGGTCCTGCCTGACTCATCCTCTGTCTGGCTCTTTGCTTCTTGAAACGATAGTTGCTCCTCTGTCCTCCTCCCCTCTTTGCCTTGACACATAGCTTTCATTCTGTGTCACACTCTTCTCAGCTTTTCTTTGCCAGAGCCTGTCCTACGTGACCCATGGAAGTGTTTTTCCTCTTGGTAGTCCCAGACATCATTATTCTTTTCTTTATTGTTTGATACGGAAGGTATCAGTTATGTTTTGTTTACTCCCTTGGTCTCTACTTTCTTCTTATGTAGCTGTATTCAGTCCCAAAGCTCAAAACATAATTACGTATTCAGTGACTCTATTTGACAGGCTAGGCCTGGATTACTCATCTGGGATCCAGAAGATTTACAAAGAATATGTCTGAGCTGTTCCTTCACATCTGCTCCTCCTTCACCAGAGGAAATGACACAATGCCGTCATCAACAAGAAATGTCTAAGAAACACTATTTGGCTTACAGTTAGAAATCTATGTTCCTCACCTTTAGAGGAATCTATCCTGCGGAAGATGAGGGACATATTAAATAACAAATACCTGGGGAGAATGCCTCCATCTTCCTCCAGAGCTTACTGTCCAAAACCAAGGATTCTAGGTATTGATTCATTATGGATTTAGTTTTGTGTATATCTCACTCCAACCTTCCATGCCCCTCCAATCCATTCCAAACCCTTTGTCAATCTTATATCAGTGTCATATCAGATTTGCTTATTATTCAAGCTTAACCTTGTTAGGAGCTGCAGATGAGGGAGAATATGCGACATTTGTGTCTTGTTCTTGTGTGAGTTCAAAGAGTATGATCTGTTCCAAGTCCATTCACTTTCCTGCAAATTTCATTATGTCATTTTTCCATACTGCTGAGTAGAATTCCATGGTGAATACATACCACAACTTTGATATCCATTCGTCCAGAAATGGGCATCTGGGTTGGTTCCAGTTCTTAGCTATTGTGAATTGAGCCGCTATAAACATGGTTGAGCAGATGTCTCTCCATCGAAGCCAGGAGCCTTGAGGGTAGATGTCCAGTAGAGGGATGGCTGTGTCCATTGGTGTGTCTATTTGCATCATTTTAAGGAGCCTACACACTGCTTTTCATAGTGGTTAGACAAGTTTACATTCCCACCAAAAATGAATGAGGGTTCATTTTTTCCTGCATCCTCGCCAACACCTATTGTTGGTAGATTTTTTTTTTAAATGATTGTCATTCTGACTGAAGATGGAATCTCATTGTTGTTTTGATTAGCATTTCCATGATGATTAAGGATGACGAACACTTTCTTAAATGAGAATTGCCTGTTTGTATTTTCTCCTCTGTGAATTCCCTATTGAGTTCAGTGCCCCATTTTTTGAGTGGGGTGTTTTTTATTATTACTTAATTTATTGAGTTCTTTGAAGGTTAGAGATATTAGTCCTCTGTCTATGGTATAGCTTGCGAAGATTATCTCCCAGTCTGATGTTGGTCTCTTGGCTCTGTGTGTGGTATGTTTGTCTGGGCAGAAACTTTTTAGCTTGATGAGATTCCATTGGTTGAGTGATTTTTGAATTTTCTGGGCTACTGGGGTTTTGTTCAGGAAGTTTTTCCCTATTCCTATCTCATGGAGAGTTCCCCCCTATTTTTTCTTCCAGGTTTTTGAGAGTTTCAGGTCTTATATTGAAATCTTTAATCCATTTGGAGTTGATTTTTGTGCATGGTAAGAGGAGTGGGACTAGTTTCATTTTTTACACGTATTTATCAAACTTGTCCAGCACCATTTGTTGAAGATGCTGTCTTTTCTCCAGTGAATGTTGTTGGCACCTTTGTCAAAGATCAAGTAGCTGTAGTTACTGGAATTAAGAGCTGGGTCTTCAATGATGTCCCATTGGTCTGTCTGTTTTTATGCCAGTACCATGCTAAAACTCCAGCTCTTAAAAGCCATTCTCTTTTTTAGGAATATTCTGTGAAATTTGCAAAATAAGAAACTTTAACTAAAATTACACAATGATCTATTATCATGCCCCCCAAGATACACACATTGTATTACACATGTTGATCATTTAGTGGTAAATTATAAAGTCTACACATGAAGATGCTATTAACCACCTTCATTTACATTTTTTCCAGAGCTATGAAAAATTGAGTCTACTTTATTTTGCTGGAGGATAAAGAATAGGAATCTGTATGTTTAAAACAACTACAACCACATAACAACAAAATCGAAGCAATGCCTATTAAAACAACAATTTAATAGATGAAAGCAAGCTCACAAAATGTTAATCAGCTTATGTAAAGCCAGCTTCTCTCTGCCCTCTCCAAGTGCCCATGTTAAAAATTCAAAGCACTAATTGCCTGAGTTTAGAAACTCCTGGGATTTATAAGTGTCAGAAGGTCGAAATTTCAGTACAGGTAAGTGAAAGCTTGTTAGCATGAACTAGCAGTTGGTGCCAATATCTTGTAGTAAATGAAAGGGTGAAATGGAAAACTACCCCAAGGGGATGGTGAGTTAAAAGCTGATGGCAGCAGGAAGGCACCAAGTGAAGCTTTCATTAAGTCCTCTGGGGCTGCCCTCAAGACAGCTAATCACACTTGCTGACAGGACTCACGGTTGCATCCAATTTTTGTTTGGATTTTGTTTCTTTTGCAGCAACAGCCACTCACTGATGACCTTGCATGTGTTCCCAGTGTTCAATTTTCTTCATGACCTTGAGGCACACAGAAGGTTGTTGGAGGTGTTGCTGAAGACTAAACAGAGGCAGATTTTTCTGCGTTGGACCGTTAGTCATGTCTGCTGAAACTCACACCTGGTTTTCGAACACCCCTCCTCCTGTTGGTTGCTTTCTTTTGCACCTTGACCAGCTTTCTCTCACAAACAAATGTGTTCTGAAAGCTCGATCCCCAGCTGATGGCAGTTTGGGTCTTGGATCCTCGTTGGAGCTGTGTTGTCCAGGGTGGGCTTTTGGGTGCTATAGCCAGCTTCTCCTTGTCAGTGTCGGGCACACTTCCTGCTGCTGTTACCCACCTGATGTTGGCTAGGAGGTGCTGTCCAGCCTCTGCTCATGCCACCATTTTTCCTGCCATCACGGAGCTTCTCCTGGAGTTAGTAAGCCAAAATCAACCCATTCCTCCACAGGCAACTTTGGTTGGGTTCATCTCCGTGCAGCAAGGAGAGAAGTTGATTGCAACAACTTCTGAACAATCTGTCAGCTCTCGTCACTGCTTCCTTGCCTGCCTGCAGGCTCCATAGCTCTTCAGTCCTTTGTTCCAACATCTCTAGCCCCTGCCTGTTGGGGGCGTCATTCATTTGTCCTGACTTGCACTCATCACGTGGGAGCTTCACCAAACTATTTCTAGTTACAGAGAGCTCTCTGCCTCGTGATCTTCTTTAAGCAGATGGTGACACATCTAAATTGTTCTCTTCACGTCACAGAACTTTCACATTTCAGTCTGCTTTGTCTCTATATTTTGAGCAGAGTTCCTTATTTATCTTCCAGTGTTCAGCTCTTGACACTGTTTTACTGACCTCATTCTCTTTTCCTTTTAACCTCAGCCATCATATTAAATATTCCAATATATTTCTTATTACCTAATACTTTTTTTTACAGCAGATGTTATAAAACTTAGATTAGACTTGCTATGTCTTAGGTACCTTTTAAATATTTTAAATGTACAGAGCTTACTAAGATAGAGGTTTTCTTAACTCCAACTCATTGGTTTAAGAAATGAAAATAAAAAGAGGTAAAAAGCCTCACCCAACAACACGAAGTTGCCCTGGTGCTCATGCTTTTAACCGCTCCATTACGCTTCCTCCTTTGTTTTATTGGTAAAAATATCATCACAAATCTTTCTGAAAATGCAAACTCTTTTTAAGGGTCTTGATATTGCCTTAATTGTCCCATGTAATTCAAGCCTAAACTATTTATATTTTCTTTAATGATTTAATTTGGTTGAACGCACTGATGTGGATCCATCACTGACTGCTGGTGCGAAGAATAGATTCCATACTAGAATGTGCTACAAAAGCTCTGAGTCCTGCAAGGCTTGCATTTGCCAGTGAGTGAGTCCCTGCAGGGTTGCCGTTGCAACTGAGTCCCTCCCTGCAGGGCCTGCACTTATCCAATCCGATCTTCCCTCTTGTGCTGCTTCTGTCCTATTGGCCTTCATCGTTCTTTTTGCGTCTCCCAAGCCTTGTCCTTCGCATGAAGATGTTTTCTTTGCCTGGACTCATTTCTTACAAGTTACTTGGCTAAGGTTTTCATCAAATCTTCATGTTTCTGCTCAAAGGTCCTCCTACCCCATCCAGAGTGGTCGTCAGTTCAGCACCCTGTTCCTTGATCGTACCATTCACACTTCATGAGATGCATACGACTATCTTCATTTACTTTAATCCTACATCCCAATGTAGGGAATTATTTTCATCTCCCCAGCTAGTAAGTGGTGCCACCTTCTTTGACTAGTACTCCGTCTCCGCCAGCACCTGGCACTATGACTAGAGCAGAGCAGAAAGTTAAGTTGAATTGATATGAGCCCCCATGATACCACTGTGTCCTTCTCACACTGAAGCAGGACAGCATTTCTCACAAGTTAGAGAGAAGAGAAGAGCAACCGTGGGAGAACTGATGGCAGAGACACTCCATAATTTATGAAGGCCTCACTTTATGCGAAAAAATCCATAATTAATTTTAAGATCTATAACCAGAAGTATATTTTAAAATGGGAAAATTTACTATAGTTGCTTATCCCTTTACTATAACTTCTACTTTTCTATTTACTAAGTATCCTTTCACATTTAGGGGTTCCATTCTGAATTAGACTTTGCTGGGTACGATCCCATGGATCAGAACTAAGAATCAGAGAGACGCATTTGCAAGCACACCGACGCTTCAAAGTACCCATGTCTGCTCGTGTGAAGAGAGACCAAGCCAAAGCTTTACTCTGTGGTGTTCCTAATGGTTTCCAGCTTGGCAACCTTCCCAGAAATACAATTTTGATTAGAATGGGGTTTACTTTTCTGTCGCTAATGGAGGAAGGGTCAATTCAATACAGAATGCAGAAAACATGGGAGGGTGGTACAGAAGCAGGTGTCATGTGGACTTTACAAA
>PVHP010007350.1:0-57046 GCA_004024765.1 Zapus hudsonius | reverse complement strand
CAATGCTGAACGATGGTATTCTGTGGTTTCTTCAGCAACAGGGTTTTGCCTCAGGCCTGGGGAGGGCATTCAAGAGCCTTGACAGAATTCTGTCTTGTTTTTGTAACCTCATGGGTCACTTTGGTCAACAGCTCAGTGAGGGAAGGAACCAGTGGCCGGGACCTGGGGCTGTCAGACTGCTCAATTGTTCACAGACTTAAGTCCGCTTTATTGTTGATCTTAAGTATCTCTGGACTTCTGCTTGGGTTTGTCTTGTGTGTCATCAGTGTCTGTCTCCATTGACCTTTCATGTATTATCTGACTTGCTGTGATGATTGGTCTCCAGTTTATCTTCTCACTTTCTCATAGGTTTCATTTGGGCCCTGTGAGAAGGCCAGGGGTGGTTTATCTCTTTCCAGGATGTCAGCCATCATCTCATGTCTTTTGGTAGAAAAATACAAACAGAATCTCCATGGGAGAATGAAACAAACATTGCTATTTTGGCAAGATTCTAATGAGTGTAGCCTCTCTGTAGCTCTCTGGTAGTGGGAATTTCCCATGGAGCCCAGGTTCTTGTTCCCCATAGGATTTTGCCAAGGATCCAAGTTCCAATTAAAGGATCCTTGTCACTGAGTAGATCACTTAGCCAATTAGTAAGCCATTAATTACCCTTCTAGGTTTAGTGCCACTATTGCACAGATGAGCATTTCTTGACTTGCTGGTCTCTTCCATATAGTAGTGTGTTCAGCATTCTCATGGTAACCATCTATATTGTATATCAGTGGTCTCTGCTTTCTCCAAATATCATTGAAAAATTTCCCCTGGCAGCTCATGCAACACCTTCCAGAGCTACACATGCTGCCATCTGGGAGCTGGTTACCATTCTGGATCTAGTAGGATCTCTTGGTGTTGTTTGGTGATACGTTGTAATTTCTTCAGCAGTAGGGTCTTACCATAGCCCTGGGGTAGGTATTCAAGAGTTTGGACAGAAGCCTGTCTTGTTTTGGTGTCCTCATGGGTCTCTGACCAACAATTCATTGTGGGAAGGAACCAGTGACTGGGACAGGGAGTTGCAGGCCTGAGCAATTTTCTTGGACTTAGGCTTCCTCCCATTCTATTTGATAACAGTCTTACAAGGTGGTTCCCACAGCTCCCTCAGGAGCTTACTGTATGAATGTTAGGATTTTATGGTGTCGATTATTAGTTTAGTTTATTGTATAAGCCCACCCTCCCATTCCCCCCACCAATTACTTCCAGTCCTTTTTTAGTCTCCCAATTCACTGACAGGTTTTCTTAATGTTCAGGCTTGACCTGGTTAGGAACTACTTGCGAAGGAGAATATGTGACAGGGGACTCGCTGTTCTTGTGTGAGGTCACTAAGAATGATCTATTCCAAGTCCATCCACTTTTCTTTAAATTTTATTATGTCATTTTTCCTTTCAGCTGAGTAGAGTGCCATATTGTATATGTACCACAACTTTGATATCCATTTGTCCAGTGATGGGCTTTTGGGTTGATTCCAATTCTTTGCTATTATGAACTTAGCTGCTATAAACATGGTTGAACAAATGTCTCTGTGCTTCAGCAAGGAAGTTGACAATCAAAATTAATCATCCACTTGCTTGAGAACAGATATTTTCTAACTTGAAATGTTTACATATGATTAACAAAAAAAGAGAGGTAATAACATTTCTAAGAGAGTCACAGGGGCAGAATGATGTAACATCAATGTACACCAATGCATAGCAAGCATATATCTTTCTTATTATCACTTGTTTTCCTTCTAGAAATCAAATATTTTCCTACTAGTAGAAGGTTGGAGCACCTCCCCACAGTAAGTGGATAGGTTTGCTGACATTAGTGTGAAATGCAAACAAGATCTACCTTTTATAACATTTCCAAATTTTATAAAGCTAAAGTATATAATTCACATTTTTTTAAAAATTATGTATGAGAGGGAGAGAGAGAGAGAGGCATATAGAAGGAGAATGGGCATATCAGGGCATTCAGCCACTGCAAACAAACTCCAGATGCATGTGCTCCCTTGTGCATCTGGCATTATGTGGTGGATACTGGGACACTGAACTCGGGCCCTTAGGCTTAAGAGGCAAGTACCTTAACTGCTAAGCTATCTCTCCAGCCCACAAATCACTTTGTGAATTGTATTTTTGATATAAAACCAGACAACCATAAAACACTTTGCTTTTCTTGAAGTTATCAATAAGGTTATCCTTACCAGTCTTGTTAGTGCCACTTCTCTGTGTATGTGAAGCCAAGTATCTTCTGTACTAAATATTTGCTTGGCATAATTAATTGAATTGTTGTGTATCAGAATTCTGCTATCATTGTGTCTCTTAATCCCTCACGTGGGAGCTTAACACTTTACTGGAAACACAGAATTCTCATGGCCATCAATCACAACCATCACCATCAGCATCATTGCAATCAATACAATTTCGCCTCTGTAGCTACTGATCAGTTGCTCCAAGTTAAGCTGAGCTTTGATGCTATCCTATTGAAATGTGTTCTCTTAGGAGCAACTGCCTGCCAAGTACTGTCTTCTTTTGAAGAAAGCAGGAGCATGAGAAAGCTCCAATTGCCAGCATGCCGCAACCTTCCGTATGTCCCATGAATTGATATTCTATTGAGCATGCTCAGAGCAAAGGATCAAGGGAGTATAGTACTGTCAAGAAAGGTGTGACAATTTATTAAACATAGACCCAGCACTGTGAAGTAGTTGGCAGCCTGTAATTCTGAAGAGCAGGATTATAACTGAGTTTTCTGTGTTATCTTTCTTCAAGAAACCAGTGTTCTGAGAGCTTTCTCATTCCCCTTATTTTAGAGATATTAAGTCACCGTACTGATTTCTCCCATCCAGTGCCTTGTCTCCTCTACTCCTCCAAATTTTGACAAAGTTATTTCAGAATCAAAATGGCTGTCAATATTTATTAGACTGGTTATACAAATGCACAACCTGCTATGTATTATTTTGAAATTACTATTAGTTGTAGCCTGAATATTGTGAAAACAGAGCAATTTCAAAAAAAAATCATTCCCAAATGATTTGTGACAAAACCCTTGTGTATACGTGTGTGTGTAGAGATCAAACTCAGCTTCTTGCCCACATTATTAACTGTCATGAAAGGGACTACACGCAGACAGATGTGCATGTATATGTGAATGAATGTAGATTTTTGATTTAATTACTTTCATGGATAATTTATCTCATATTATAATTTAAATTTAAATTAATTTAAAATTAGAAGAATTAATCAACATAACTAATACAAATTATTGCAAAATGTAAGATGATACATATTGCAATAATTTTACCCAGTTACGATTAATTTTATATATTACTAAGAACAGTTGTTAAAGGATCAATATATGATATGAAACTAATTCAATATGACAAGTTTTTGCATTAATACTCTTGTGACAAAAGATAAAAATAAGCCCTTAGACTCAGTATGCTTTGTACCTTTTATCACTTCTTTTAATAATGAACTAGAAAATTAAATTAGTGTACTTAAGAGTATTATTATTAGAATCTCATTTTAAGTAGGCTTAATATTATTTAAATGATGACACATGGTATGTAGACAAAAAATGCATTCTGAGATTTAACTAATTGTATTTAGATATTGTACATAGTTCACTGTGGCTAAAGAGCCAGGAATAATTAATCAATGCACCCTTTGTTTAGAGAACTAAATAACTCAAATGAGAGGAATACATTTCCCTGATCTCAGATCAAGTAAGTTACCACGGAAAATTAATACCAACAGCCTCATTCAAGATTATTTCAGGCATTAAACTATTCCTAGTCAGATGTGTAATGCAATATGGTACACTCCCCTGAATAAAATTACATGATTAAATTTTTGTGGTTGCAGGTGGTCTCTTTCAGGTAGCAGTGTTTAGAATGAATAATGCCCTCCTCAAACAGGAAATGTGGTGAGCAGTGAGGGTCTGGAGGAGGATTGTGGTGCAGTGCAGACATGTGGATGAAACCCTCGATTCCTCTGCTCTGTACTAAAAATAAAAGGATCAGCCTTGACAGTATAATTTCTGCTTTAAATTTTGGGATTTCAACTAAGGTCCTTACCTTAAGTATAGCTGTGCTCACTCCAAATTGTTAAATATTTTGTTATTGAAATGTAGTCCAAATAGCATTTCAATATATATATGCATATATATAGTCTAAATTAAAATTGATTAATGGACACTGAAACAAATACTTCCAGAATTCTTTTTAACATTGACATAGATAATATCTTAGGATACCCTAACTATCTGTGTTTTTACAATAATTTTGTCATTAGGAGACCTTGGGGGTAAATGAATCCATGACATCTAGCCACACTGAACTGCTTCATGAGAGACTTACATTTCCTTCTGAAAATGTGCTTTTTGTCATTTTTCAATGTAGACAATGAAGATGTGAAAGTAGAGAACTTTTTTTAATTTGAAATACCTGACTATAATCATTTTATATATATATATACACCATTTTTATTCACCATGAATTATTCATGCACCTACCTTAATTTTAATTACCAACCCAACAAAGTTAAAAAATCACACTGTACCTAAAAATATAAACACTCTCACACTGAAGTTGAGAATGCATTATTCTTTATACATAATTGCTATCATGCTGAGGTTGGGTTGCCACCTTTTCCTGTGAAACCACAAAGTGGTTCTATATGTTACTGCCTTTATCAGACACACATGCTAGTTTCTATTACTCCTGTTTAAAAAAAAAGACCCTCTTGGCAATCTTCCTTTTTCTAATACCCTTTATTTTGCAAACTTTACTAGTTCTTCTTTATAGAACTATTCTACATGTTATGCTAATAACAAATCTAGTGACACTTCAAATAATTGACTCAGTAATCTTCAAGGACAGAAATCAAGGCTCCAACGATCCAACATGAAAAGCCCTCCTAGGAGTGACAGTCATTCTAAATTCTGCCATAGTTTTTCAGGCAGGAACCAGACCCACATTTCCAGTGAGTAGAGTGCCCCCTCCTCGTGAGGACTTCTAGCAAGATTAGGTCTGTGAAAGTGACACCACTGAAGCAATGACCTATCTGCACAAATCACAGTAGATCACATCTCCATGAAACAAGGAAAATGTGAGTGTACCATGTATTCTAACCACCATGGAATAAGCTCTCAAAACTTCTAAAAACAACTGGAATAGTGCTTATTTAGTCCCTGGAAATAGCAGATACATTTTGAAAGCCTTATTTTTCTAATGACTAACCACTGAGTAAGTTCCATATTTATTGAGAACATTTCAAAAGAAAAATAGGAGTTTATTGTTAGCTATATAAATGACTATAAGAACCCAACTAAATTAAATTAGGATAATTCTGCATTATTTATAATAAGATATTTAAATGTTAGGTCAAATACATATTATTGGGAAGATGTTACAAAAAATAGACTAATAGGTAAAGGTAATAGAAAATTGAGTTAGAAAATCAAATTTCAGAAAATTTAAATTATAGCACTGTTTCTGATAAAATATGTTAACACATTCAATTTTCATATTATCCCTAAGCAGTCATCACTATTACTATAACGCATATTTAAAGTAACTGAGATACTTAGGAATTTATATGGTTTTCCTTCCAGGCCCAACCCTGCTTATCTCCTGACATCAAGATAGGGTAGAACAGAATACATTTGTGTGTTTTGTTTTGTTTTTGCTTTATTTTTCCCAAAAAAACTTTGCAGCCAGACAACTTTGTGTCACAGGGCAAATTGTTTAGTTTAGGAACATATTTAATGTAAAGAAAAAAATATGTATGTATCTAAACACATGCATTATAACTTTATGGAAATATAGCACGTCTTAACATTAATTTATAAAAAAAAATTTCAAAAAATGTTGAAGGTGATTAATGTTGAAGCATATTTCTATTACTTTACTCTGACATCATGCCAAAGCCTTCAAACCATTCCAAATCAAAAAATCCACTTCAATGCTTATCATTTATTCTCCCTTAACAAGTGAATTAGTGTATTTTATTCTAGAATAGATCCTAGATTAATCAACCCAACATGATAGCATTAAATATTGTGTTTTGTTGTAGAGTTTACTAATTACATGAGATACTTTTTATAGCATTTTGCAAAACAGAAAATATAACACCAATAACCTTTAGAATTGGTCCCATCCTGTGTTTTCTTAAAGAATTTTAAGTTTTCAGATGCGTCACAGTTTGTACTGATCAATTCTGTCATTCCTTTCTGACAATCACATGCCAAATACGCCAAAAGCACACAGCTATGTACTTGTATATTTCTAATTTTTTATTGCTAGTAAAGGCATCACCAGTAGGATCAACTACTGAATTTGGAAGGACAGAGAATTAATAAGAATCTCCTGCAATTATTTTTGTATTGCCCATCCGAAATTGTGAATTTTTGTCTTGCATGCCTATGCTCCAATATTACGGGAGTCATTTAAGAAATCTGAACACTCTAATTTTATAAGAAGAATAGTATGTAACATGATTTAACAATGTTTTTATTCATTTTTGAAAAGCAACAAAAAGCCCTTGAAGCAAATCCATTTTCTGGGTGGTTTGCAAGGCTAGTACAGAGACCTTCATGCATTTTGTACGTAGTAGACTCTTTCCTACCAGGGATTTACAAATGGAAAACTCTTCCCATTTGACATTTCTGGTACAAAGATGATTGCATATTAGTTATTTGCAAAATGTCAAGAAGTAACCTGGAGTTCACTAAATTCAGGCACTGACACTGGAATTTTAAATATTTGGAATCCTGTTCTTAAATGTTTGGTTACTCTAAAAAGGACACAAAGCACAGCATGAAACTCTGCTAAGCCTGTAAATCAGGGCATTCCCCCATCTCAGGGAATAGGTCTACCAACATGCCACTGGGTTAACCAGATGTGGCTATTTCTTAACAATATTGTCCATTAATCCCATTGAAAGAAGTTTAAGATCATAGAGACTGTCACTGTCATACCTTATCACTTTCATACAAGTGGTTGAATACAATTTTTAAAGAAAGATGATTTCTTCCAGGTTCCTGGAGAAGATTTATTTTCACAACTTTTCCATAGCTCTAACTCCTAAATGATCACTTCCTGCGAAGAAATAGATCATTCTGTTAACTTACAGCATGCATCAGTTTTTCTCAAATTTCTCTTTTTGTTTTAGCTGGTCTTATTATAAGTTTATGGACATATTTGAGATATTGCTTGTTTGTTCTTTTTTTTTTTTCATTTGTGTCCCTAGAGTCTCTCTTTTGACAAGTTAAATACCACATAACTACCGCAAGTCTTTTCCGTCCCAATTAAAGGTAGCAGAGGTCGGAGTGTTCTTCCACAAGATCTCGTAAGCAGATGGGACAGGGAAACCAGCCATGGTGACCAGCCATAAAGGAGTTCTTCCTGGGGTGTCTTAATAACAGCCAAAGTATTGGAGGCATTTCCTTTCTAGCCATCTGGCTTTGATATTTTTAGCTATTTTTCTGTCGACAGACAGAACCACAAAGTTAAGGAAGTAATCATTCTTCTCTAGTTACTGTAACTGTTGGTGTGAAATCACAAGCCTTTTTAAAATCCACTTGAGGAACTAGAGACTCATTATAGAAAAGTGTTCTTTGTAAGAACAAGAGAAATTTTGATATCATTTAGTCAGGCATATATGGTTTTGGTGGTCCACGGTTGGAATGAAGTGCATTGATATTTATCCCAATTGCCATTGAAGATGTTGCTTTTTGATCATCCCAAAACATAGCTTTTTTTTTTAAGTGAAGGAAATAAATGTTCCTCTTTTGAAAAGCCCTCCATTGTCCACCATATCCTGAGATTTATTCTCACAATAATGGAAGTTGTTTTAATGGCCTATGTAACTCACAGATTTACAGTTTACTAAGACTTCATGAACTTTTGCTTAGATCAAGACTGTGGAAGAAGAAGTTTTCTTTAGAAGGCAGCTGGCTGATAAGTTCATTTGGGAAAAAAAGTGAATTAACAGAATGGGAATAGGACATGAAGAAAGACACATACAACTGTTCTCACAGTTCTTAGAAATAACAGACAATATTATAGGTTATAAATATGAAATCAAGGAGCTCAGAGCGAACTAATGTCAATAAGACAAGTTGGATGGTACTAAAGAAGCAAAGAGAAAATGGACCAGATTGGAGAAGCAGGGCTGTCTGTTTAGGCCACAGGATGGAAGGAGAGTCTAGTTGGGTCAGGTGAAGCCAGAAACCATTAACAATACATGAATAATAGAGATTCATTCCTTTTTTATTGGAAACTTCCATAAATAATAACAGTATGTCATGATCATATTCACCTCCCCACACCCTTCTTCCCCTTAATTCCACCAAAACCCTTCATATATATATATATATATATATATATATATATATATATATATGTGTGTGTGTGTGTGTGTGTGTGTGTGTGTGTGTGTGCATTATAATATTATATCCCCTTACTCCCCATCCCCATTTCCCTGTGGGCCTCCTCAGTAGGGTCCTTGGTGTTCACTGAGGGAAGTTAGGGTCTCTGTTCATTTCTGGGAGGGGGAGGTCATACCTCATGATATTTCTACCTGGCCTGTGGCTCTCATGATCCTCCTGCCCCTGTTCTTCCACTGCAGTCCCTGAGCACTGGGTATGCTAGCAGATGGTTTTTAATGTTGAGTCCTCTGTATTGATGGGTTCCAGTTCACCTACGTGTTTGCTGCTATTTCCCTAGAGGAAGTTGTCAGGCTGGCATTGGAAGCAATATTAGTTTTTCCTGGACCCTGGTAAATGTGGAAGAGGTGGCAATTCTCATGGTGAGCAGCCAGCTGTCTTTTCTTCTTGAAGAGGTGGATTTTGGATCTCCCCCAGTATTCTCTGCTATCTTTAAAATAAAATAGATTTTCCAAACAAGGGTGAGACCAGCTTTGATTCAAGGGGTATACATATAGTTTTGAGAGACATTATGGTAAAGATAGTCACTCAACTTGTCCATAGAACAATGGGTTTTTTCTGGGTGTTGTGAGTTTCCTGTATGTGTGGTTCTGAGTTGGTATGAGATATGAGCTCTTTCCCCATTGAGTGGGCCTCATGTCCAACTGGAGGGCAGTTGGTTACCCAAATGGGCTGTGTGCCACTATTGGACATTTTAAAACAAAAATACAGAAAGGTGAGCTCATGATAATTTTAAGCTTTTTGTGGTTCCTCAAGTCTTCCTTTCTGGTGTTAAAATAAGATGTTTTCTGCTTCCTCTGACTTCAGAAACTTGCTTTAAAGGGATCTTGATGGGATAAACCACCAGATAGCCAACCAAAAGGTGTGATGGATACAGTCTAACTTCAGTATCTTATTTGAAACACAATATCTTGAAGTAATAACAGCAAAAAAAAAACAGAGTGAATTAGTTCCAAGACCTAGAGGACAAATAATTTATTAATCATAACATTTTGAAATTTTATAGAACTAGTCCAGTTTCAGCTAGTAGCATCTACTGATACAATGAGTTAGCAGCAGTGGTAATGCCAACAGCAACAAGGACAGATGCACTCACGAGCAAGAAGAAAAAATGAGCAAGTAACCAGCACTATTACATTTCCTCAGATCTATTTATGTATGGGTCACCTCTCAGAAGACGCCATCCACTCTGGGCAAGGATCTTCTCCCTTCATTTAGTCTTTCCTATAAATGCTCTCACAGACATGGCCGGAGACTTGTCTTTTACTTGATTACAGAAACCATCAAGTTGACAGTCAAGGCTAACTATCACAAGTCATTAACTTGATACTCAACTGCATATTTTTATGTTATGCTAATTTCTAAGTAAAGATATTAACAAGATTATGATCCTGCCTAATATATATATATATATATATATATATATATATATATATATATATATATATATATATATATATATATATATATATATATATATATATATAGTCTCCCAGGCACACCAAAATGCACTATTCTTTCCCTAGAAAGAATACGGCCCTTGAGAAATACTTCATCTTTTCATATCCCATAGTTTCACACCAAACTACTGATATTTTCTCAATTGATACTATATTATAATGTAAATAATAAATGAAAAAAACAAATATCTGCTTAATATATTTGTGCACATGCACAAACATATTCTTAACAAGATAATTACAATTTTATTTTTGTATAAATCACATAGGCATAGCTGTTATGTTAACTACTTTCTCCTAACACCCATCCCATATTCCATCCACCCTCAACAAGCACCTTATGAGCTCTTGGTCTTCAGTTGTAAAGGTAACCCACACTTTCATTCCTGAAAGGTCTGGGCCATGTATCCTCTTGCCTTGATTGTGATGTTGTAGCTTGCTACTGACCTGGATGACAGGGCATGGTCACACCAAGAGATATTCTAAAGAATATCCTGTATTCCAAACACACTGTTTCTTATATCAATTGTGCAGAAGCAGTCGAAGTTCATCCTGGAAGTCCAAGTTCATCCACTAATACAGTAACTTCTTTTATAGGATGTTGACTCAAGGGCACCAGGAACCTAAAGTTGCCATGGGGAAAATTTTAGCTTCCAGTTCAATGGCATCTTTATTGTGCCTTCTGTGAGAAGCACTCCCTACTCTAGAATTAGGTTTCCAGGCCAGCAGAGCATAAAGTCATGGGAACAGTGAGCCAACTTTGCTAGTCAGTAATTCAGAGCAATTCCTGGGACTATGTGTCCTGGCTTGTTGAGAAACATATATGGGACTGATTTAGCATCTGTATAGCCTTCTACAGAACCCTGCCCAGCCCTTCAGGTTACTGCCACCTAGTTGGCACTATAACTTTGTTTTAAAAAGCAAATGAACTGCTCCATCAAGCCACTTGCTTCTGTATGGCAGGGAACATGATAAGACCAGTGCATTCCATGGGCATGAACCCAGTACCACAATTTTGTCTGTGACATTAGTTCCTCATGGGAGCAATGCTGTATGAAATATGATGATGATGGGTGAAGCATTTTTCTATGTCCATGGATGGCAGTTTTGGCAGAAGCAAAATGTTAAGAAAAGACAAATGCATACCCAGAATGAGTATTTATTCCAACAATGACAAAATGCTGTCCTTTCTACCAGATTGCTGGCTGGTCCTCTCTGGGAATGGTGCCATATCAAGGCTCAGTGTTCTCTGCAGCTGACGGAGTCAAGTCGTCAATCAGCAGCAACCTTGAAATGATCAACTTTGGTGAGTTGATCCCGTCCCTGCCACTATGGCTGCTTTGTTGATGACATATATATCATATCCATCTGATAATCTATGCCATTTTATGGCTTTGTGGGTTTGATGGTTAGCTCAAGTGACATAATTATTAGGTGGTCTATTGTCAAACATTCAGTTTCCACTAAGGCCCAGTAATAGGTGAAAAGTTGTCTCTTAAAGAGAAAGTAGTTGTCTTCAGATGATGGCAAGTACTTGCTCCAAAATCATAAGGGATACCATTGTGAGTCATTGTGATTCTCCGGAGGCCTGCCAAAGGCTTCAAACAGCACCTGGGTCTGCCGCTGGGTTTCCTGGATCAAGTGGTTCAAGTTAACAGAGAGGCTTTCACAGAATGTGAGTCCTATTGAAGAACCTTTACCCATTTTGATGCCCAACCAAAAATAGGAACTTTTGCTAATCTAGCAGCTATTTGAGCCATGTAATATATGGAGAAGAGTACACTAAAGTAAGGAATTTTCTACCTCCAAAATCCTAACAGGCCTACCAAGCTTTGCACTTCTTTCTTGGTGGTAGAAGTCGTCGAGAATAGACATTTCTGCATGGCCCATACTACTTAACTCCTAGAAGTTTTACTGAGGTAGAAGCCCCTGAATTTTGATTTGATTAGATTTTACTTTCCTATCTCTGATTTGTATATACTTTATCAAACAGTACAAAATATTTGATATCTCTTGGTCACTTGGTCCAATGAGCATAATGTCATCAACATAGTGGACCAATTTGGTAACTTGAAGAAGAATAGGGGTGATTAAGATCCTGATGAACTGAACTATGACATAGGTTGAAGAATTATATAACCCTGTGATTGGATAGCAAACTGAACTGCTGTCCTTGCCAGCTGAAAGAAAATAGCTCCCAGTGTTTTATATGGATGAGTATGGATTAAATCCATTTGTGAGATCAATAGCTGCATACCAAGTTCCAGGAGATGTGTTAATCTACTCAGGCAATGAAACTACATTTGGTACAATGGCTTCATTTAGAGTCACTTCTTGCTTGATTTTTTTAATCAATTGACATTTTCCATCACATCCATCTTCTGAACAGACAACAAAGAAGAATTAAAAGGAGATGTGTTGTGAACCTCCGTCTTTCATTAGTCAAGTACTTGATGATAGTGCAAAGTTTTACACTCACTCCAGGGATGTGGTACTATATTTAATTCCCTATTTCCACTGCTAAAGGCAGCATTAAAGGCTTATGTTTAGCCTTAGCAACTGTAGTACCACAACTCCACAGTTCACCTAACCAATGTGGGGATTATGCCAACTCCCAATTATATCTACGCCAATTATTCATTTATTAATTCTGAGACAGAGACAGTAACCTCAAGATGAGTGTGGACACACACTGGACTCACTGTGAGTCAGATTGTGGCAAAAATTCCACTGATTACCTGACGTCCATTAAGTTTCTACTTTCACTGGAGGGCTATGTTGCTGTTGGTGGGTATCCTGGAACCAATGTTAATTCACAACCAGGGTCTCATAGGTTCTAAAAGGTCTGATTAGTTCCTTTCTTCATTATATAGTGACCCTAGTAAAAGGCTATAGATCCCTTTGGGGAAGGGTGGGAGAAAAGTTAACATTAAAGTCCTTCCTTCCTCAGGTGGTCCTTTCCTCCCTTATTAAAAAAAGATGTTTTTGAAAGCATGTATAAACTGGCTCAAAATTGGAAATTTAATGAGGGGCCATGTTTCTCTATTGTTACAATTCAAGTAAGTCTTTCATTGATTTGTTCTGGAATTTTTCTGCTTACCCACATTGAACAAGAACTTAGTAAGCTTCCTGTCTATTGTACTTATGACAACACATTAGTTAGCTAGTAACAGGTGAATACAAGTGTCTTACCATTATGAACATTGCTTTGTCCATTCTGTCAATTAAAGTAACTACATTCACTTTGCCTTTAGTGATTTAATGAGGCCACTTAGCCCTTGATGCTATGCGATCATCTTAGACTTATTGCATCGAAGTTATCCTATTGAGCATCTGTGGCTTCCACACTAACGTCTGACGTACAGAGCAGAGGAAAGACAGAACTATTCAAGTATGTTGTTATTCCTCTCACACATTTGTTTCTTATAATAATCCTGAAGGGTACATTGCCTGAACCCTCCCATTGTGGAGGATTAGGTTGCACATGGCAAATCCACCTGAGCATTCCATTTTTCCTGACCCTTTGAATCTGTTCACAAACATTAAACCAAAGGATATCAGGCAGTCCAGTTCTTTCACGGTAATATATCTTTTGACTCATGATTCACTCTACCATAAAATATACCTTTATCACCTTTTATAACTATGTGAGACACAACCTGAAACTAGGATCTCTGCTCAATGGACTCATATCAATATATCCAACTTGGCCTAATTTTCACAATTATCTTATACATTTAAAAATCTATTCCTTCAATACTCCCCAGACTTCTGCTTGTACAAATTTAAAAAAAAACTCGAGAAATTCTTTAGGGAAATAATACACCTCTCATTGGTCACTATACATCTACTCTAGGGGTTTTGCTGTACCTTGAAACTGATTATAAATCTAGAGACCAAGATGGGTGCTGAGGGTATCAGCATATTCTTGCTTGGAATCTCTTTCTAGGAAAGTCATTGCTGGTTCCAGAGAAAATGCGGGATTAGTTCTCTCAGGCAGATGCACAGGGAGACAATATTGCAAAGGGGGATGCATCAAACACCAAGGATGGTGAAGCAATTTTCTCAAGTAAAATATACTCATCAGAATCTGAGAATACAATGCCCTCATATTCATCAGGGTCCTCCAACATTTCTCTATCCCATGTTACAAAATCCAATCTTTGCAATCAGTGCCTTCACTTTAACTGTTAACCCGCTTCAAGGTTGGAGTGTAAACTTGTGTTGTAAGCCAGCCAATCCTATTGGGGGGGTTCATTTTTGACAATTTGAGCACTATGGCTGCTGAAGAGAAGACTCTCCTTCAGGGAACACTTAGATACCTTTACATTGTTGATGTACCTCTGAAGCTGGGGAATTTTATCCTTGAGTGCATTCTTTTTCCTTTTTGCTTTTCCCAAAGACACTAGAAGCAACCAGCCAGCATCACAAATGTTCAAAATTGTATGGGTAGAGAAAATCAATTACCTCTTCTTCACAAGAGGTGAATCGAGAGTATCAAATGCATTTATTTTGCATCATTCTTTAAAGAGGTCACACCATGAATTATCAGTGCTTTTCCTGCTACCAGGACAGTATTTAGCATGAAGCCACTAGAGGAATTCAACTTTGTATTTCCCGTTCTCTATAACCATTTTTACTACCACAGTATTGTAACATAATTCTTAATTAAATATAAATATATGACATAGTCATTAAGAAAACTTAATTTAACAAAAATCATGTCTTCTAATTTAAACTATAAATTCATTGGAATCTCAGTTACAAGATATTCTATTATCAGTTAACACTAATCTTAAATATGAAATTAAACCACTAAGTCTAATAAACCAAATATCTGTGAGGAAGCAGAGAAATATGTTTAAAAGACAGAAGGGAAGAAGAGGCCACACTTTTCTAAAATTAAAAAATCCCTATAGAGCTACTTTTAAATACTGTAGTATGTGGAAATATATCAGTAGAACAGAATGAACCAACCAGAAATAGATGCACACAAACCGATTACACAAAAAGCAAGCAAAACAAATATGCTTGAATGCATGTGTGAATTGAATATATACTTAAATATAAACTGTGTCTAAGAACCTACCCAAAAATATTTCTTCTAAAAAGATATAAACAGGCTTTTGGGTTCTTGCATAAACAGTTGGCTCATTGCTGTATATGTTCCCAAGCTCTTCAATACACTGCAATCTTATGAGTGTGCCATATGATTTCACCCATAGAAAAACATTTTAAAATGTGAATTTATTATTTGGGCCATAGTTCCCTGGACCAGACCATGTCACTATGTTCTCAGGGAAGGAAATGAGAGTTCTGTATTGAAGAAAAAGGCAATGAGGAGCTATAAAGATAGTATCTATTTCACTGTTTAGTATACTTCTAAGAAAATCCAAGTGGAAAATTCACTGAATAATTTTTACTTTTTGATATTTCTTCCTCATTCTCTATCACTGCAGATAAGAGTCACTAGTGAACAATGTTCTTCATTTTAATATCTGGTTTGAGTAAAATATGTCTGAGAATCTGAAGAGAGTGAATTGAGAACTCACTTAGGTGAAAGTTATGTTGTTAAGGACACAGATTTAGAAGCTTTAGATTACTGATACCCAATTTTCTTAAAACTTTGAAATTTTTTTTAGTTCTGTTCTAGCTATCACCTCAGACAATAATTATTTTGGAGAACCAATGAGAGAAATCTTAAAAAAAATCAAATGTTGATGAAAATCTCTAAATAAAATGTATTCCAGAAGGCCAATTCTAAAAAGCAAATATGCTTTAAATGTAAGTCCACATTTGTTGTTTCATCTTTACTGAGAAATCTAACTTTTTATATTCTTAAGATGGAAGGGAAATGTTAAGCAAACAGTAATACCTAGGTGAGTGAAGTCATGGGTGAGTTTAAGTGTCATAAAAATCGAGCAGAAAAGTAACAGAGGAAAACAAAATGTTACTTGTTAATCTAATTAAAAATCGTCATTTTTACTTATACAAAGTTGTCATTAAAATTACTTTAATTGTATATTTACTTCTAACATTCAACTATTTTTCCATTACGTTGACATTTGTCACACCCTGAAAGTGAATGATCTCATCTGAATATTTTCCTTCTTCACAGTTCAATACCTGATCAGATTCATCAATGAATTATATTTTTCTCAAATTGACTGCTTAAGACTGGTTCCATCATACTTAGTGAATTGTCTTTTTCCATGAATGTCAACATGGTCTTGACTTGTCTTTTGTTGGGTTTTCTACCTCATCTATAGATGCGGTGGGGGTTCAGATCATATCTGTTTCTGGGTATGGGTATTTATGGACCTTTAAACACCCTCATTGTGCTACTAATGACTTTGTAACTCAGATTAAAATACGTTTGGACATCTGTATTTGGGATACCAAATTTCCTAATTACATGTTCAAATAGCCACCCCAGGACCTATATTTTGCTTTTCTTGGAGTGTTCCACTAGGTAAAGTGTTAGCAGCACCACACACTCATGTTTCAAGGTTAAGTTTTGAGGACACATTCTTTAAAGTAGACTTTTCTGGTTATGATTATTATCGACACTTCACATCTCACTCTTCAGTATAATTTTTTGAGTGAAAATAATATAGTCTTAGAAAAGGATGGCCGTCTCCTAAACAAATTATATTTATCTCATCCACTGTGTGAATGTGTAAGTTTACATGTGTGTGGACACTTACGCACATGAGTGTGCATTTAGGCATAGCTCTTTAGGGTCTGTCCACCCTCATTGGGACAGAATCTCTCATAGGCCTGAAACTGAGGAGCTAGAATGGCTGTCAAGCAAAACCCAGGGATCTACTTGTCTCTACCTCTCGAGCACTTAGGATCTAATCACATGCCACCTCACCTTGCTTTTCATTTGATGTGAATACTAGACATCGAACCCAGAGCCTCAATCATGCAAGGTAAGTGTTTTATTTATTTATAAGCTCTCTGTGGCCCTTTTTATGCAAACGTTTTAAATTTCTTTACAGAAAAGCTAGTATTCTAAAAAGTTAATGTTGTAAATAGTATATTCAGCCAGAATAACTACTTTTTTTTCCTTTATTGGCTGCCAGATGTTTCTTAAAAATGCCTGCATGAAGCTATATTGAGTAACTAAGCTAAGTGGTATAATTGTGCTATGAAAAAGTACAAAGCAAGTAAAATCAGTTGTCTTTATCATAAATGTATCATCTTTATATAAACATATTTAGGTAGCAGATACTTTAAAGTTATTGTGTACATCTCAAATTTGAAACAAAAATTTCTGCTAGCCTCCCTAAAAGTATATTGTTTGACCATAAAAACCCCTTTTTCTCTTAAAGACTCTACTGAGTGATGAAGAATTAGAAATAACTTTCCCCTCAATTTCTCCCAGAAGATTCACATCTAATTTTTTGTAAATATATTTACCTTAATATTATTAGAGCTCCTACAACATCAAATGCAGATATGCTTCCATAACCCACCTGTTCACCTAATAACTGTACATCTGCTCTAACATAAAAAAATGGAATCTGAGTATCATTTTCATTATCACCACTTTACACCTCATGCTGTCTTCACCTAGTCTCAGAGTATACTTATGGATTGATCACTTGATGTAAAAAGATTATTCAGAGTATTGATTTCAAATATCATTGATATATAAAACACAATTATAAATAACCTAGATTTAGAAAAAGAACCTTCATTTAATAAAGCAATGACTAGAGTAATTTGTTGTGCAAGTATAAAAATATAGAGGGATGAAAACCAAATTTAATTTCCTCTTACCAGTGTTGGTTTTAATCAAATTCAAATGCACCAAGTAAGAAAAATAGGAAAACAGAACTTAGCCCTTTCATTCAAATGGATTCTATAAACCAGGGATTTTGATTTATTGTTTTATTCTTGTTTTATAATATTCGGTACTGATTTTATGATAGTGTCTATGGAATGTATGTTTTGGAAAATTTTGTCCAGAGAACAGTATTTAGCCCCTTAGACCTTTAAAGTTAGATATTTGAATATCTTTACATACATCTTTGTAAAATGACCTCACAGTGACTTCTGAATTAGCGTTTGGGACATCGTTAGAGAATAATTTCCAAAAGTTAGTTGGAATGGAATTTCTATGAAAATCTAAAAATGCACTCCTATACTATATATGGGGAAAGTACATCCAAAAACATGCAATAGTGAATAAAAGCAATCTACTCTAATAGAATAAAAGCAGGAAGGACTGAGAGTTACATTTCCCAAAAGAAGAAACTGTAACTCAGGTGGCATGGTACCTGAGATAATAATTAATTGTTTAAAAATCAATTAAATGCATACAAAAGCCTCATGAAGTTCCATCTTTTCAGTACATTAACTTCGTGGCTTCGGGATAACAACGCATGGTTTGCCCACTAAGTAACTAAGTAACACATTATGGACAATAAATATATATTAAAAAAAAAAAAAAGCTTAAAAAGCAATAGCTTTAATTGCTGACAGGACATAAGAAAAGTAAATTTGTTCCAAGTTGTAGAACAATTTGATAATGTTTACTGAAGTTAAAGTGATTACCAAATTTATTATCCAAAGAGAGACCAAACATGCAAACTTATGAAATATTCAATGAACCTATTTAGTGAAAACTTGTCTTTTAATACACTGACAAAACTATATAATAACTGTCTTGAAAACTACTTACAAATTAGTTGTGATGGGACACTCCTGCAAACATTAGCAATTTGGAAACTAGGCAGGAAGGTCACAAATTTAAAGTCTAATCGGAATAGTATGTGGTCGCCCTTGTCCACATAATAGACTCAGTCTTTTAAAATAATGGGTTTAAAATGGGTGGGTGAAAGCCGGGCACGCCTTTAATGCCAGCACTAAGGAGGCAGAGGTAGGAGAATCACCATGAGTTCAAGGCCACTCGGAGAATTCTTGGTCAGCCTGAACTAGATGAGACTCTAACTCAAAAAAACAAAAAAAAAAAAAGAAAAATGTGTGGGTGCAACTCTAGTAGAGAGTTAACCAAGCATGTGCAAGGCCTTGGGTTAAATCCTCCTTATTGAAAAGTTAAAAAAAAAAAGTTAAATAATTATTCCAGGGGGCGGAGCAAGATGGTGAACGAGTAACAACCTTCGGAAAGGTTTGATCTCTTCAGCTGGTATCCAGGCTTTGGACACCATCCGGACCCGCCGGCTTTCTCTCTCTCCCTCCCCAACCCCTAGGCTGGAGCAGACGGGGTTCACCAGGAGCTCTCTGCTACCCTGTGGAGCAGAGGGCCGAGCCCTCCCCCCCCACTAGCTCCCGCCATTATCCCCTCGAGACGGATTTTTCATTGCCGGACTGAGACCCAGGCACCCCATCACGGCCTCTCCTCGGCTTCAGGGACCACAGCAGGGTTCCCCAGCTGATCTCAGCTCTGCAGGGGAGTACGGAGCTGGCTGGGCCTAGTGCAACCAGGGCTCACCCCTTTGTCCCCTCGGTGGATTCCGGGTCCTTGGCGCCAATTGAGTGGCTTCCCCTGCAGGAGCATCAAGTTCTCAGAGGTAGTCCTCTCCACGATCTGAGAGGGGAAGAGTTGTCTCTCTGCAGAGGTTTGGTTGCCTGTCTGGAATACAGGCCCCAGGGCTGCCCAGCCTCTCCTTAACTTCGGGACAACTCTGGGGTTCCCGGCTACTCTCGGCTCTGCAGGGGAGCCAGCAGCTGTGCCCTGTGCACCTCAGGCTCTGCCTTTGTCCCTTCATGGCAGATTCCCAGTCCTTGGCGCCAATTGAGTGGCTTCCCCCGCGGGAGCAACCGGTCCTTAGAGGTGGTCCTCTCCAGGATCTGAGAGGGGAGGAGTTGTCTCTCTGCGGATTGTCTGTCTGGAATACAGGCCCCGGGTGGGGGCCACCCAGCCTCTCTTCAGCTTCGGGACAACTGCGGGGTTCCTGGCTGCTCTTGGCTCTGCAGGGGAGCCTGCAGCTGTGCCCTGTGCACCTCACGCTCTGCCTTTGTCCCCTCGTGGCGGATTCCCGGTCCTTGGTGCCAATTTAGTGACTTCCCATGCGGGAGCAACTGGTCCTCAGAGGTGGTCCTCTCCACGATCTGAGAGGAGAGGAGTTGCCTCTCAACGGAGGTTTGGTTGCCTGACTGGGATCCAGGCCCAAGATCAAGGCCCGCCCAGCCTCTCATCAGCTTCGGGACCACTGAGTCCCAGTTCCCTATCTGGGCATGGGTAGAAACCAAAGGAAAACCGTAACTTCCCAAACTAGGGCCCCTAGTCCCATTATGCAACACGAAAGTGGCAAGGAAGGGGAAGGAGCTCATACACAATTGCAGAGAGAGAATAATATGACTCCTGACCACAACACCAATGCAAATATGATGCAGGTAAGGGCTGATATGGAAATTATGAGAAAAGACATGAATGAGATGAAGCACTCCTACTCAAGCATAGACTCCAGACTGAATTTGATGGAGAGAAATATGAACGAATTCAGAAATACATTAAGTGAATTAAAGATTAATCAACTCAGAGAAGAGCTGGACAATCAATTAATTAAATTTGATGAGGACTTAAGAAAACTAAAAAATGATAATCAGGAATCCTAAGCAAACACAAAAATAGATTGGAAATTGGATCTCACCAAAGAATTAGAGGCTATTAATAAAATTATAGCAGAAACCAAAAATGAAGAAGAAATACTAAAAACCTCACTTGAATCAAACAGGCCCAGGGTTGATAATCTGGAGGACAGACTTTCAGAAGTAGAAGACAAATCAGAAGAAATTAATAAGGATGTCATAGGTTTCAATAAATTCAAGAAATCAAGTGAGCACAATTTGAGAGATCTATGGGATACAATAAAGATGACCAATATTAGAATCATAGGGATCCCAGAGGGAGAAGAAGCCCAGGCTAAAGGCATAGGAAATATCTTCAACAGAATTATTCAAGAAAATTTCCCTATCTAACAAGAGAAAGTCCACTCAACTTTCAAGGGGCCCAGAGGACCCCAAACAGACTTGACATGAAGAGAAATTCTTCAAGACACATTTTAATTAAGATGCCTAACATAGAAAGCAAAGAGAAAATACTCAAAGCTGCTAGAGGAAAGCAGTCAGTAACTTACAGGGGAAAAGCCATCAGACTTACCTCAGACTTCTCATTAGAAACCATGAAAGCCAGAAGGGCTTGGAATAATGCTTTTCAGGCCCTAAAGAAGTATAGCTTTCAACCTAGACTACGGTACCCAGCAAAGTTATCCCTCCTGATAGATGGAGAAGTGAAAATGCTCCATGAAGTAAAACAGCTCTACGGCTATTTCAAAACAAAGCCACAATTTCAAAGATCCTGCAAGAGATAACCCATACAGAAGAAACAAGAAATCTTCCTCAGAAGAATACCAGAGATCAGACACGACAATCACAATCAGTGTGCTAATAACAACAGCACAGACAAAACCTTCATTATCCCTTCATCATGGCAGGGCTCAAAGCAAACCTCACAGTTATATCACTGAATATAAATGGACTTAACTCCCTATAAAAAGGCACAGACTTGCAGTGTGGATCAGAAAAAATGGACCCTTCCATCTGCTGTCTTCAGGAAACGCACTTTACCCCCAAAGACAGCAACCTTCTTAGAGTTAATGGATGGAAAACAGTTTATCAGGCATGTGGAAGTAAAAAGAAAGCAGGTGTGGCTACACTAATCTCTGACAAAATACACTTTACACCAAAATCAATTAAAAAGGATAATGATGGTCACTTCTTACTTATCAAAGGAAGGATCCACCAGGAAGATGTCACCATCATCAACATATATGCACCAGATTTGGGTGCAACACAGTTCATAAAGGAAACCCTACTCAAAAATAAAGCAGAAATAGACTCCAATTCCATCATAGTAGGAGACTTTAATACACCTTTATCAGCTCTAGACAGATCAACCAAACAGAAGATCAGCAGGGACATAACTGAGCTTAATGACACTATTGATCAACTGGGAATAACAGACATTTACAGAATGTTCCACCCCAAAGACACAGATTATACATTCTTCTCAGCAGCACATGGGACCTTTTCTAAATTTGATCACATCTTATGTCACAAATCTTCCCTAAACAAATTCAGGAAGATCAAGGTGGTTCCTTGCATCATATCAGACCACAGTGCACTAAAGGCAGAAGTTAACAATGGAATAGGATCCAGAAAATACACAAAGTACTGGCGCCTGAATAATGTGCTCCTAAAAAATGATTGGGTCATCCAAGAAATAAAACAGGAAATTCAGAATTTCCTAGTATTAAATGATGACGATACACATCATACCAGAATTTATGGGACACAATGAAGGCAGTCCTGAGGGGAAAGTTCATCGCGCTAAATGCCTTCATATCAAAGACAGAAAGGTCTCACATCAATAGTCTAACCACCCACCTAAAAGCATTGGAACAGGTGGAAAAAGCTAACCCGAGGAGCTCAAGATGAAAGGAAATAATTAAAATCAGAGCTGAGATTAATGAATTGGAAATAAAGAAAACAATTGAAAAAATAGATAAATCAAAGAGTTGGTTTTTTTTGAAAAAGTTAATAAGATCAACAAACCTCTGGCCAACCTAATCAAACAAAGAAATGAGAAATCCCAAATCAACAAAATCAGAAAGGACAATGGTGAGATCACAACAGATCCAAAAGACATTTAAAGAATCATCAGATCATACTTCCAAAACCTCTACTCCACAAAATTAGAGAACCTGGAAGAAATGGACAGGTTTTTGGACATCTACCAACTGCCAAAGCTTAACCCAGAGCAGATAAAAGCACTAAATAGACCTATCACACCCACAGAGATTGAAGATGTAATAAAAAACCTTCCCAAAAGGAAAAGCCCAGGACCAGATGGTTTCTCAGCTGAATTCTACCAAGCCTTCATCACAGAGCTGAAACCACTATTTCTGAAGCTTGTTAGAAGCATAGAAAAAGAGGGAAGGCTCCCAGACACCTTCTATGAAGCTTCCATTGCATTAATCCCCAAACCAGGCAAGGGTGCAACAAGAAAAGAGAACTATAGACCCATATCTCTGATGAACTCAGATGCAAAAATCCTGAACAAAGTCCTAGCAAACCGGATACAACGCTACATCAAAAATATTATCCACCCTGACCAAGTTGGCTTTATCCCAGAGATGCAGGGATAGTTCAACATATGCAAGTCGATAAATGTGATTCACCACATTAATCGGCTCAAACACAAAAACCACATGGTTATCTCAATAGATGCGGAGAAGGCTTTTGACAAAATTCAACACCTCTTCATGTTCAAAGCTCTCGAAAGAATAGGCATAGATGGCCTATTTCTCAATTTAATAATTATTCCAGGATACATTTATATACTTTAAGTATTCTTGTTATGTTTATGCCTGATTATTTTCTGTGAAAAATAATTTCCTTTTATTTCTGAATTGAGTTTTAAATAAAATTAACTTCAAGACTCACCAAAACTCATTCAATTTTGAGAAGTTACTTCCAGTATTTGGCTTTGCAACTAATATTTTTAAAAGTTCTTAAAATCATCAAATGTTTTACAGGTAGGAGTATAAATTTCCACTTTATTAAAAGTATCATTATTTGGATACAAAATGGAGCTATTTTCAGAATTAATATTCAGTGTGTGATCTTTACATGGCCTTATCAGATGTTATTGAAACTTTTGTTTATTTCCCCTTCTCGCTTCCCTCCCTCCCTCCTCCTTCTCCTCATTCCTTCATTTCTTCTTTCTCCTCTCTGTCTGTCTGTCTGTCTCTCTCTCTCTCTCTCTCTCTCTCTAGCTTTCCAGTTTTGGTTATTGAAGTTAGACTTTCATTTTTACAAAGTGAATTTCTTATGTTTCAGATAATGAAGCTAATATATTGACAAATATTACTGGATGTTTGAAGAATGCAGAATTGCATCACACAAATAAACAGTATCTTAAAAGCTAGTAATTTGACTTATATGAAAATCCATGCTTTTCTGAGTGAAATGTCATCTTCATGTAGAGCTTTCATAATGAAACTAAAGCTAATATTTTGAAACAGCAGCCAATCTTTTCCCTCAGGTTTGTACCTTCTGAGTTCTTTTGATTACATTATCTCCATTAAAGAAAAGAAAATCTCAACAAATTTATGGTGCTAGTTTCATGACAGACATAAACTCTTTTGCAAAGGGAAATTCAGTAGTTACTAATTAAACATGAACTTTTATTTGAATAATGCCTCTTAAAATATATTATTTCACTAAATCTGGCATAGTCTAATCTTCCATGTAGAGGAATAATTTGTTTTAAATACCATGTGACAAATATTCCTTCCTCTGCCATGTAAAACTGGGCATGGGAGATTAGTCATCTCAGAGCATTATTAATCTGGTACACATTGCTATATCCAGATATTCATAGACTAATCTTCTTTCAAAGGAAATGATAATATGTTTTATGTGAAATGGGTCAGGAAAATAAAGGTAATTCTCAGATCCAATCCTTCCCCAAGTGAAGTTAGAATTTTATTCACATTTCATTTATATCACATATTGATAGAGCTATCATGATAGGTAGAAATATTAGTGAAATGGACATGTAATAATCCATGCTGGTTTTAATTGTTAACATATTACTTGTGTTAATTCATTTAAAAAATAGGACCTGTACTAAGCAAAAACATGATCTGTAAACTAGTGTGCCACAGTGGCATTCTAGGAAGCAAATTTGGAGACTAGCTCTCCAAGAAGATGAAATTATGCACACTCAGCAGACTGGGTGTTCTTTTATTACATTTTTTTTTAGAATATCTTGCACATGTGTGCCTAAAGGCACAGAGGAAGGCCTTTGATTTTTGTGAAACAATTTATGGAGGACAAGAGAATACAGATTAGAAGATGTCATGTCTTAATGGCAACTTTTATGGAGGATGCAAAGTCAAAATGTTCCCAGACTATAAATATTATTAATAAATAAATATATTCCAATAAAAGCATAAATGTATTTTGTTACCAGAGCTTTGTGTTTTTTTTCTCTTTTAAACTAATGTCTGTCTTGGTTTGCCTCTTTAAAATAATTAGCTGGTTACAGTAAGTCCTATTGATACAATAATAAATTAGTAACTTGAATTATATTTTAAAGGTATAAAACATAAAAGCAAACATCTGTTTCATCATTTTCTCTCTGGAGAGGAAAAGGGGGAAAGGATCTAAGAAGACATATTCTAAAATTGAGAGTATATGTACACATTACTCATTGATGTTTGTGGGTAGGATAACATTATTTTGTGTTTATGTTTTTCAAATTTTACTCAGAGGCAACAATAAGTTTATAATGAACAATATTCCATCTGACCTGGATCTGTCTCGTAAAATAATTACTTTGCTTCAAAAATTACCATAGCCACTTTTACCTCCTAGTACTTTAAATTAATAAAATTATGGGAATATCTCAAAAAACTTTCTAAAATATCAATAAAAGCTAAAGTATAATATTAACACATCATCTTTCCTGACTTGTCATTCAGAACAAATCAAGAACAAATCTCCATTAGTGTATTTTGTGAAGAAAATATCCAGAATTTTATTTATAAATAAAAGAAACAGTTTTCATGCTTAATCATGCAAAATATCTTGAAATAATAAATTACCTTTCATATCTGACATTACTGCAGTGATTGAAATGTTTATATATATATACATAGAAATATTGAATATTTACTTGAATGTTTATACAATGAATGACATGTGAATATCTTCCTTCATGTAAACTTCATAGATCTTGAGTTTCCCTAATTAAGAGAACATCAGTAATCAGTCAAATGGCAATGGATGAGGTATAACTGTTATTGTTAATTTAACTTTGGGATTGTATCTCATGCTTTATTCTATTTTGAGAAATATCACTTCGTTTGATAGATAGAAGAAAAATCTATTATACAGATTAGTATAGTTTCAGTAAAATGTATCTTCAAAACCTGATTGGAACTTTTCAGTGCATACAACACTGAAAGAAAACTGTGAATCAGGCTCGCCACACATTTCAAAGAACTGATGAGGTTGCAAGTCACTTCTGCCTCACTCAAGTTACCAAGCTAATGCTTAGCACTTCCACAGTGTTTTCCAGCTTCAAAGAGCCTAAAACCTTAACTAATTAATCTTTACACTACCTAGTGAGACAGTGATAAGGGCCCCCTTGAAGAGAGCATCTAACTATATAACTTACACTTATGTAGAATTCAGCATACAGGCTGTGCTATGCTTTCCTGTATTTCTATTCAAATAAATCTTTCTAAGATGATATCCATATGTGACTATATGATGCATGGTCATTCACTGTGAATGAAGTGATGTGTACCACACTCAATCTGTGAATAAAAGCCAACAAAGAAAGATATATGGATAGCCAGCACATGAAAAACATCTGCTACATTTGGCTGTGTTTTTTCCTCAGCCATGTTACATCTTTCTCAGTTTCTCTAGAGTGGGCTAGAGAGACTCAAATAGACTTGTGCTTTTCAATGAAGGATGTGTGATTCTCCTAGTAACTTTTATATTTGATTTTTATTTTAAAATAATAGTGTTTAAAAATTAAATGTGAGAATTATGCTGACTAGAAGAGAAGGCCATGTGTGAAAGCTTCACCCAAACAAAGAATAATTAACTATCATATTAAGAATTCACTCTGTTGGGAGTCCCTTCTCTCTGCAGGTAGCTGGCTATGGGGGTCTACCAAAACAAATCTATTCCTGCACTAAAGGCCAACACTAGGTCACCAAGGGGGAAACTCTCTCTCTAATGCAGTACTGTTCATCTTTTCCATGAAATAAGGGTATTCTAATTGAATTTAGAATTTTAAATGAAAATAGTTAAAAATTAACCCACTTCTGTTTTAATTTGAAAATTGTAGCCATGTTTTTAATTAATCCATGAAATCTAAAATTGCATGGTCAAGAACACATACACAATCACGGACTCACATAAACATACAAGCGAAAGTACTCATATACACAAGTGCATGTAATCATACACACATTCATGCATGCACATGTGCACAGAAACTCATTCATACATGCACATACTAGCTCACGTGTATATATATATATATATATATATATATATATATATATATATATATGTATCATTTGCACATACCTGAACCCACACACATATACAAGAAGACACTCATGGGTATGCACATTACCAATAAATAAACACTAGCACAAACGTGTACATGCATGTTTATGTGCACACATGCACACATGTATGTGTGCACACAAATGCACATATGAACACACATACACATATATGTGCAAACAGAAATGAACAAACACAAATGTGGATACACATGTGTTCACACACTAAAGCATTTGGAAATCCATCTATTGTGTACCTGCACTCTATTTAAAAATTCTCTCATTATTATGGTCATTAATATTATAGCTGTTGGAGCTGGAGAGATCGCTCAGGGGTTAAGGCTTTTGCCAGCATAGCCTAACTACCTGGGTTCAAATCCCCAGTACCCAGTACTCACATAAAGACAGGTCCACAGTGGTGCACACATCAGGAGTTTGTTTGCAGTGGTTGAAGGCCCTGGTGTGCTCATTCTCTCTCCCTCCTCTCTCTCTCTCTCTCTCTCTCTCTCTCTCTCTCTCTCTCTCTCTCCTCTCTCTCCTTATAAATCAATAAAAATATTCTTTAAAAAAGATTATAGCTGTCATTCAATAATTGCACTATTTTACCAAATTCACAAGGATATAATTGGAAAAAAGCATGTAAAATGCAAGAAAAATGTTTCTCTGTATCTACACTTCCTTTGTATCTAAATTTATTCATATAGTTAAAATGATCAGTTCTAATATCAAAGTCTGATACTAGCTAGATTTTATTTTTTAATTTCCTTCAACTTTTCCAAAATTTATTTAAAATCAGATGTCTAGTTTCATTTCATCAAGAACTGTGGAGGAAAAATCACTTGAAGCCTTAGCAGAGACAAGGCTGTCATTGCCTTATATAGTCTCAAACTTGTTATAGGGTTAGTTTTCATAGTTTAGGATCAGATTTTCCACAGACAGATCAGGAACTTGAAAACACTAGTACTGTTCTGAGGACAACACTTATGATTGGCCTTTGGATCCTTGTGTCTTTAGTTAAACGAAATTCAAATCTTCAAGTGGGTTCAGTGTTATGAGAGTCACTAGTAATGGTTGCAAAATCTAGATGATAGAGATTGAAAGGAAGAGCTATTGATCACTATGCAACTTTGTCCAAGTTGTGACCATTTGCACATAGTAGCTGTTGTGCTTAATTTTTCCACGTGGAATTATCTCTTCAAATGGGGCTGTGGGCTATGTGAATCCTACAAGGCATGAAGTGGGAAGCCCAACACACAAACCTAATGGAAATCATGAGGGAAATGTGGATCTCCTGAGATATCTTAGCCTAAAGGAAGAGAGTAGGCTGACTCTTGGAGCTGGGTCTCTAATTTGTGAGAAGGCAAAATACAAACCGATTGCAAGTTAAGAGCTAAACAAAGACAAGCTCAGTCTCCAGTGCCCAATTTGTTATTTTCTACTCTGGAAACCTTTTATGCTATCTCTAAGACTTCATTAAAATGGATTAAACATTGGATCCTGAGTCTGATGCACCAAGATGCTTGGGGGATGTGTTCTAAAGATAGAAACAAATGCCAGGAGCCAAGTGGGCAAAGGTTCAGGGTTGGGTTTCCAGGCTGAGAGATAGATGATCCCTTTGGGCATTTCCAGAAGGAATCAGAGGAAATGTATTTGGTGAGCTAATTCTCTTAAGGACATTGAGGAAAAGGATATTATAGACAAGGGGGTTCTGAGCAGAACACAAGGCTGCATATGTGAAATCACATTTGGGGCTTTCAGCAAATCCTCCAAATAGCCCCAAGTAAAGGAACATTAAAAAATACACTTGAAGTTGATGAAATAAAAGCCATTCAATTTCCCATTGTACTCCATTATTAACTAATTTTTTAAAAAATATTTTATTTATTCGTTTTCAAGCAGAGAGATGAGAGAGAGAGAAAGAGAGAGAGAGAGAGAGAGAGAGAGAGAGAGAGAGAGAGCACTAGGGCCACCACCTTGTGGGTCTGGCTTATGTGGGTACTGGGGAATTGAACCAATTTTAAACTAATAGGCTCTATAGAGTTCTCATAATGAGATGAATAAAGATTTTTTTTCTTACTAGATATTAAGATTATAGGATTGGAAGCTATGGAGATGGTTCAGTGGTTAAAGGTCCTTGTTTACAAAGCCTGCCAACCAGAGTTCAGTCTCTCTAGGACCCACATAAAACCAGATGTCAAGTGGTGTTTGAGATCTCAAAGTGCCAACAATAGGAAGTGGAGCTAGGAGTGTCCTAAGCTGGCAGGCCAGCTGGAATTCCATTTATTTTCAATGGAAAGGGACCCTGCCTCAAAGAGGTGAAGAAACACACACTTCAAATCGTCCTCTGTCTTCCATACACATACCAAGGAATGCACCTACACAAACACACCTATATGTACATACATACAGAAATACATCCACACATGATAAATACTTTTAATTAAAATTAATAAGTAAATTAAGTGTTTTATTCATTTATTTGAGAGAGACAGGAAGAGTCAGAGAAAGTGAATGCCCAGAGTCTCTTGTCACTGGGAATAAACTCCAGATGCATGCCACACTGTGCATGTGGCTTTGCAAGCCAGTAGGCTTTGTAAGCAAGTGCTTTTAATAGCTAAGTCATCTCCCCAGTTCAAATAATTTTTTAATAATTTGTTTACAGTTGAAATTTTTAAAAAATGATTACAGCATTTGATTACTATTTTCTCAGAATGTTTGATCTTCATGATGTCATGATGACCCTGGATATCACTTACTTTCTTATTTCTGGGGCAAAGTAACCAACCAGAGTACCTTAAGGTAGGAAAGGGTTTGCATTCTGCCTACAGAGTTCAGTTCCAGAAAGGTGAGTTCCTCAAGCAAGGAAAACATATGAGGAACTGGTAGCTTCTGTCACAGTGTTATATCAGCAGACAGAAAGTATAGAAAAAAGTTCATCAAACAGCACATGATGTCTGGCTATAGCACCTAATGCTCACCCCCAGTGACACACTTCCTCCAGAAAGGTTTCACAACTGTTCAGGTTTTTCCCAAACAGCCACACCAACAGGAAATTAAGTATTCTAACACATAAGTCTATGGGGAACATTTTACATCCAAAAAAACTACACCCTTCTAAATGATAAACCTTATGCAAAAATATAAGGTAACCGAAATCTTGGGACCCCAAAGAGAAATTCACTTTACAAGTGATTTACAAAAAGCTACCAACAATAGAATCTAGCCAACTCAGGAAAGTGTATCTCAATTAACCTACACTGATCTCACTCTCAGATGGAGATTCTGTTTGTATTTTTTCAGAAGGCTCCAAGAGAGCAATGGCTCTTCCAACCCTACCATTGAGCCACAGGCCTATAGCTGTCTTCCTGGAAAGAGATGCACCACCCCAGACCTACCGTGGAGGATCCACATGGAACCCTGCAGGCAGTGATGGGATAAGCAAGAGACCAATAACCACAGCCAATTGATCAACCCAGGACGAGCCAGCGAAACAGACACCAAGGATTTTAAACACAACCTCAAGCAGAAGTACAGAGGTACCTAAGACCTCAACAATAAAGCAGCCTTAATACTAGCCCACCATGACTCAGGGAACTGAGCAGAAGATGAGGAAGAAAGATTGTGAGAGATATGGTGGGTGTGAATATCCAGAGACATCGCCCCCCCTCAGTAACAACATACAAAGGGGGGGTGGAACCAGTTTGACTCCTAGGCTATTCACAACCCCCTACCCCATGGACTGATCCAAACTGCCCATGGAGGAGGAAATCCAACTGATCAGGGACAGGGAAGATGGAAATAGCGGAATTGGAGACATCAACACATTATTCCCTTATTAAGTGTATCTAATTATGTATAATATTTTTTTAAAATACATATATAAGGTGAATGTTTGCAAGTTGCATGTAAATATATCTTCTCTTCCTAATGAGACTTATGTTGATCCAGGAACATAAAAATTTTCTTCAAGTATAAAGAGCTGAGTAATACAGTTAAGAAATAATGACAGAACTTTCCAGGAGTATTGTTGCCAAAAGACATGATGCACTCATTGAAATACGAGCAAACAACAAAAACTCCTCACCACATCAATTCTCAGAGAATCCTAATTGTATTTTTGACACTTGTCAAAATGCACTCCTGGCCCAGTTTTAAAATTCCTTTCAATTGCCTTATTTGTTTTATTTACTTACAGATAGGATCAAATCCCCAGATAATTTCAGTTGCTATCTTGAAATCATAGTGTTTCTGAATCTTATGTAGAACTTAAAAGCAAAGTATATTGAACCATTACAAAATAATAACAAATTTAATAAAAGATCATATAATATATTTGACTATTCATTCTTAAACTTTGAATATTAACATCAAACATTCATGAGGTATATTTTTTAAACAAGAGTAATGATAATTTATCCCATCCACTTTTTGTGTATGTATGTGTGTGTATTTATGTAGTGTGCATGTTCTAAGGTACATCAAATGGTGTGTGCAAGTGATGGTTAGTGTATGGAGGTCGTAGGATGACCTCAGGTATCTGTCCTTACCTGACCTTCTACCTTACTTGAGGCAAGTTCTATGATTGTTCACCATTGAAGTCACAGGAGACCTGGCATGTAAGATTCCAGAGGATTCTCGTCTCTGCCTTCCATTTCCCTGTAGAAGTACTGAGATTAAAAATACTGAGATTAAAAATACCCAGTGTTAATTAGGTGATGGAGATCTGAACACAGGTCCTCATGAGCACAAGGCAAGCTTTACCAATTGGGCCAACTCCCTCACCTATCCCCTTTAATTTATGCTGATATTTCTGTATTTTTAAAGGTCACCTATAACTTTTTAAATAAATATAACTCTACTTATTCAAGCATATATTTGCTGTCCCTTCAGTCTTATTTTCTATGTTTATGGCACATTCTCTTCATGGATACATGAACTTTCCACCAAGTTTATTTTCTGCAGACTCCATTATTAGTGTTTGAGTGATTTTGTAACACTTTTGTAAAGGTATATCATAACTAACTTCTTTCATTGCAATTTTATGACTGAAGGCGATCTAAAAGTAATGAGAATTCTTCATGCTGCCCTGGAGACAAAGGGAGTTTTTAAATATTAAGTAAAATTTCTCCAGATATGATAATGGCTTAAAAATATTTGGAAAGCTATTTTTAAAATTGAGCACAGTTTATAATTATGTACAAACAATGAAAATATATATATTGTGATAGTTAACAGGAATAGAATATATGTCATGCCCTTTTCATGTTATTTATCTATATATATATATATATATATAAATATAAAGATAAATAGACAAATACATAGACATATTATGTGACATATTATATATATATATATATATATATAATATTATATATATATATAATATATATAAATATATATATATAATATAATATAATATATATATATTATATATATATATATTTCCAGCCTAATAAACTCTTCTTTTGGTTCTTTTTCTGCAATTATCCTACAAAGCTTCATGCTGAGAACGGTTTAGTACTGATGGACAATCAGAGACAATATTTCCTTCCTGGTATAAAGGTGAGAAAAGATACAGGCACCTGAGCCTCAATCATTAGTCATGGCTGCAGGTGGTCCATATGACCAGATGGTGAGCAAGACCAGCTTGCTTGAAGTAGAAAATTTCCCTGCCGCCTTCACTGGCTCCTCAGTACCAGCACAAGAGGGGCTTCTGAAGTGCACAGAGACTGTGCTGCACACCCTTCCTCAAGAGTCATTTTTTGTTCTTGCATCACAACACTGGCCAAGTCAGCCTTGCTGTGCAATGAAGCATTTGACATGGTGACAGGACCTGGGATATGAAACCTGAAAGAAGAGGAAACAGCCAAAAAAGAAGAGCCAGGAATAACCTACCAATTTTTTTATTGAGGGAGAAAGAAAAACAAACACAGAGAGAAACATGACTTTAAACACGTGATTCCATGGTCTTTGCTGTACCCGTCCATTAAGGTGTCATATAGTCATCACTACAGCAGAATGATGGGAAAGACAGGACAAAATATCTGATTAGTTGTTTGTGACGTTTCTAATAATAAATATCATGGGTTTTCACATTTTAGCTCGTATTTGACTCAATCCTACCTTCTGAAAATATTTGCTTAATATCAAACCTATGAATCACATAAGATTTATTTTCTCTCTGCTGCTAATTATTTACATTAAATGTCAAAATTTAATCACAACATTTTAAAAATATCCATTTAAACAGCATAATCAGTGTGTGTCAGCTTATATATGTTCTAGAGAATACTGATATTTACAAATGAACGGATCACATAATACTAAGTAAACATGCCTGGGTCTAAGAATATGGGTTAGGTTACATTCCAAATGGACAATGTGGAATAAAAACACAGTATCTTAGAAATAAGTGTCCACACAGCCATTATTAATGTACCTCCCAGAGATTGCTTAAAGGCAAAGGTGACCACAAGGCCAGTGGTAGATGGTTACAAGCCGTCTTCCCCAACATCTGTATAAATAGAGTCAAAGAACCACAGGCTGCAGTTTCAAAAATTAAGCTACAGAAGGCTATATCTATAACTGTACATAAAATCATCTTTTCTACCCCTTCTTTTTCACCCCCTACTATGTCTGGTGATATTAAAGAAAAAGAATGTCTGAAGACCACCAAGAAGAAAGAGGGCAGGAAGAGGACATGGGGATAATTATTTTCAAAGGTGCCTTGAAACAGTTAGTCCTTTTCTCTCTCTACAGGAGCAATGTCTGTGCATATAAATCTGGTTAATAAGTTCAGATCCCATTTGTTCATAAAAGTGAGTCATTTAGATTGGTAGTTTTCTTTACTTTTTATGTTCCTCTAATTTCAATTTCAATTTCAGAATTTAAGATCAACATGGCATGCAAGTAGAAAATTTTGATATTTGTGAGAACCAGAACTCAATGGTAGTTACTCCACTTCTCATAAGAGAGACACAGAGTCCTTTGTTTCTTTACCTTACCCATCTAAAATGTTTCTTCTACAATGAAACAAGGAAAAGAATTAGAGGGTGCTGGTGACATATGCCAATGATAGAGTGTTACTCTAGCATGCATGAGACTCTGAGTTCAATACACAGCACCAAAAAGGAGGGAGGGAGGAAGGGAGGGAAGGAGGGAGGGAGGGAAGAAGAGAGGGTGAGAGGGAGAGAGGGAGGGAGGGAGGGAGGGAGGGAGGAAAAACCTAATTATTTTGATCAAAGTGAAAAATTTGCATGTGTGTGAGAAGGGCTGGAAAGGATAATGGTTGATATGATGAACTTTAGAAACTTGGCTTTTTTGAAATCTATTTGTCAGATATGCAACACATAATTAAATCCCTTCAATTTATACGTGAAAAAGACTTTGAACCTTTCTTGAGAACATGTGAGAGTGTAAAAACCAATTTACTTTACTCCAGAATCCCTTTTCTGTCCTGCAAACTGGACTATAATTATTCCAGACTCATTGACTTATAGATGAGGTTTTCTTTCATAAGAAATTTAAAATTAAAGTTTAGAAAAAATAAAAATATAATGGCCTTAAGTAATATTCAAGCTAGTTTCTTCTTAACTAAAGGCTCTTAAATATTTAGTGCCCTCTTTATTTTACTAATTTATTTATTCCTTATCTAGATATTACTAGAGAGAACAGCACATTTATTTCTTTCCTTCATGGTCCTAAAATTATATATATGGTAACTCCTAGGTCTATAGGGTATGTGAACTAACAGTTAAGGCTTTACCTTCTCCCCCACTCTAAGAACATCTGCAGCCAAACAAGTATTTTTCTTCCACCAAAGCAAATCATAAATAGTTCTATTCTCTTATTAGATTTCAGGCAGCATCTCATAACCTCATGCTTTAGTATCAAAGTAAAAACAGAGTGCTAGATATTTGAAGAAATCTTCCAATGTGCAATATGTAACTGCTGTCAAAACTCAGGAAATCTTTTTCTTCCTGAAGCCTATAGTAAAGAAGAAACTCAAGTAACTGTCAAATACTTGCAAGTCATTGCTAAGAGAACTGAGCACAAGAGAGACACAAGAGAGAAACTCATTAAACCTTAATCCTTCTGTTAACTTTTAGTTTTACTTTAGATGTTTTACTCCAAGAACTAAATGTTTCTGCAAACATGCACACACACACACACACACACACACACACACACACACACACACACACACACACCCCAGTGGACAATCCATGTAGAACCATGGTTAGGAGCTGCCTTCAGGCTTTGTTACCTGTACACTTGCTGTGGTGGTACTACCTGCTTCAATAGCTTTACCACAGGTGAAATCTCAGGGTTCCAGTCAAGAAATTTAACAAAAACAACAAAACTTTGGTTTTTCTGTTTTAGTGGCAAAGATTTTCCTATTAGTTCTTTAGTTTTGGTAGACCCAAAACTAGAGAAAACAATCACATTGTATCAGCTGTGATAGTAACCTTTCTTTTATTATTATTTATTATTTACTATTTTATTATCATCTCTTAATACCCGAAGACACCACACACACCTTTTTCACATTCCTTCTTATCTATTCTGAAAACACCTCTGTAGCTATGCAGACTGCACAGTTCAATGCTTTTGTTTGGGAAAGCTTTTCCTACTCAGGGGCTTCGTTGTTTTGTACCATGAGCTCATTTTCTCTTGAGTATCAGCTACAGTATGGAATTGTAGGTAACACAATATGAAGTACCCCCCGTCCCAGAAGTAATCATAATTGACTTTAAACATTTAACTAAATAGGGTGAAAGTTTGCTGGCCTGGTTCCTTCATAAAAATCCACCAGTCCATGTGTTGGAGTAAGGAACTTAAACATGGAATGTGCAGATAGTTCAGTCTATAGATTACTCAACCGTTATGCAAGCTTGAGGACCTAAGCCAGATTCCAGATCCCATAGGAACATGCCAGTCATGGTGTCATACACATGTAAGGCAGTGAGAGGAGGATCCCTAGAGCTCATTGGATAGCCAGTTTAACTTCAGGCAAAAGAAAGAGATGGGGAGGAAGAGGAAGGGAGAGGAGGAGGGCAAGAAGGGAAGAAAAGGGGAAGGGGAAAAAGGGATGGAGGAAAGAAAGAAAGAAAAAAGAAAAAAAGTGAATAGTTACTAGGGAACAACACCCAATATAATCCCTTGGCTTTCATATGTATGAGCACACACATATGTATATGTCTTGATATCCATATGTACACATCCACATAGAAATGAAATTAATTAGTCAGCATGTCTTTGGATAAATTTCTTACTGATTCATGGACCTGATGGATAACTCAAGGACTCTGAACTGGCATATGTGGGACAAAGTCTACAAGGATTTTCTCCAGTCTTCTCCCAGAGATCACAGCCACACCTCCTTTCATGTGGCCAAGGTAGTTGATAGAATTCTTATTTAATGTTTCATCTATTTCTTCAGGAGGTGATTATTTTTGGAGGGTTCATATTGATTGTCAATAAATAGATACATTATATGAGCAAATCTTATGATGATACCCCCATTTCCCTCCTCCCTGTCCCCAACCCACTGGGGGCGGTCCTCAGTGGGCTTGCTGGACCAGTCCATGAGTTATGGATTGTACGAGAGGTAGCCAGTTATTTTTTCTTTGTGTTTTTTTGCTGGGGGGAGGTGTATGATGACGATATCATGTCAGAAAAATTAGCATTAACAAGTGTCTGTGGAACTCCTAACTGTTGTGTCACACTGTGAATAAAGACCTTAGAAATGCTGATTATAGGTACCTGAAGATTAGGTTCATTTCAAACGTGAAGTAAATGACTTAAAGTTAACATAAGAAGTAATGTTATTTTTTTTCTCTAACAAAATTTCCAATTCAGCCTTGTAAGGGAAAATGGGAAATGACTGGAGAGTAGTTGCTAGGATATCTTAAACACAGGTCTTATGAGATAAGAAAGGAATGAGAGTGTTTTCCTGTTATATACCTCTTGTGAGTTACTGCAGGTTTATCAATGTCTGTCTGGAACCTATTATAACCTATTATTATATAAGATCTCTGTTTGCTAGAAATGCAACATTCTTGTGTTTTAACTCATTTGTTTAAACACGCTTGCTTAAACTGCTATGTATACATCTCTGTAACCAAACTATAAAACCTTCTATGGGCTAGAGCTCAGGGCCAATGAATTTTTGGGAGAATCACAGTGTATGGACCACTAGCACAATAAACTCCACCCTCCTCCAGCTGGCATGACTCTGACTCTCATTGGCCAGAGGTATTTCCACAACATCATGGAGGTCCCAACAAGATGTGACCCCCCATAACACTTGCTGGATGAAAGGTATTGCCGCTCCCAGACTCTGAAGCCTGCTGCAGCCCCCTAGAACTGAGAAGTGCCCACCTCTAAGGAGATTCTGGGGTCTCATGAGGCATTCTTGAGCAGGGAACCAATCCAGCACAGTGAGGCAGAGGTCAGGAATGGCTGTCTGATACCCCTGCCCCCAAACAAAGAAACAACTGAGTGTTCCTGGGGGCAGCTGGCTTCTACAGACCCTGAGTTAGACAGATTCCAGAGTTTTCACCATGCTAAGTCTCTCCACAGTGCTCTCTGAGGGCTCAGCACAGACCCAATAAACTGGGACAGGGAGGACAAGACGACCTTCCACCTACTTAAGAAAATACTATGCCCATAAAAAAGGAGGGATGAGACTGGGGGTGTTAACCCAGCCGCTGGGGCCAGTGGCCTTAGGTTGGCCCCTTTGCCTCCAGGCACAAGCAGCCATGAATAGGAATAGGAAGCAGACAAATTAACTTTGGGACAGAGCATAAGGTACCATATGAAATCACTGTGTTGCTAAATGGGACAGCCAGCCCCTGGATGACTGGAGAGCAAGTGGCTCAGTACAGGCCCATGTTGGGGGCAAAAATGAGTCAGAATAGAAGCCATTAAATCCTTGAATCTAGCCACTTACTAGAAGAGGAGAGTGAGCCCTTCCACACCAGTGCAGAAGTCATGGAGGTAATTTTCTCCTCCTAAGCAGACTTAAAGGATGAGCCATGTAGTCATTCAGATATGAACCTTTTCACTGATAAGAGTCAGTCTCCAGCAGGTGGAATACCTCGCTGGTTATGCGGCGACCATCACAGATCAGATTGTGGTGAAGGCCAACTGCCAAATCACTAGTGCACTCAAAAGGCTGAACTCCATAGGTTAACAAAACACTTTCCCTGACAGAGGGGAAATGGGTCACTATTTACACAGACTGTAGGAACGCCTTTGCCACTCCACACATTCATGGGGCCTTATACTGAGAGTGAGGGTTGTTCACTTCAGGAAGCAAAGAGATTAAAAATGAAGACCAAATCCTCCAACCTTTAAAAGCCATATGGGCCCCAGAGCTGTGTCAGTAATCTATTGTTGGACACACATGAGAGGCCGAGACAATGTAAGTCAGGAAAAGCTAGCTGACAAAATTGCCAAATGGGCAGTGCTCCAGAAGGAAGTGATTAAGAAAATCTACCTTACACTCTCAGTACTCTGAGAACAACCCAAATACAATTCAGAGATAAAGAAAGGAGGCGATATAGCAGGGAGAAACTGAGGACCCTAAAGGATGGTAAGTTACTCCAGGGTGGGGGGAATAATAGTCCCAGATAGACTTACACCTAGCCTGGTTCAGAAGGCCCTTGAGGTGACAAGCCTGGGAAAAACAGCATTGACACTTGGATGTCCCAAGGCTGGCAACATTAGCTTAGCAAGCCAGCAAAGCCTACAATGTGCACAAAACATTGCTATGCAGAGGCCAAAGATGCCAATGTTGACAGAGAAGCAAGGCTCCTACCCATTTGAACATTTAGAGATGGACTTTACTGACATTCAACCTGACAGAGATTACAGGGACTCGTTAGTAATGATATGCAGTTTCTCTGGGTGGATAAGGGCTTTTCACACTCAGACAGAAAAATTTCAAGAAGTATCTCATACTTTGGTTGGAGAGCTCATCCCACATTTGGGGGTCCTATGCGCATTGGGTCAGACAGTGCCCAGCTTCTGTCAGTAAAATCATTTAACAAATGTCAAAGGCAATGCGACTGACTTAGGACTTACACAGGGAATACCATCCTCAGTCCTCAGGATGAACTGAGATGATAAACAAGTCTTTAAAAGCAACAATGGCCAAACACTGCTGGGAGACAGGCCTCCTCTGGCCTGAAATTTTGCTGCCTCTACCGTTCAGGAAATGTTGTGTGCCCCACAGGTGTGGCTACTTTCCTTTTAAGATTTTAATTGGACGACCACCCCTGTGGCAACTCGGGTGAACACCGAGAGGATGGGCACACCTGCCTCCAGCAGTTTTTAAAAGACACGGTAAACACAGCTCTGAAGATTGGCAGGCAATGAAATTTGCCAGCTCCTCCAGTGGTTAAGGGCTACATTATCAATCTTATTATAGATGGAAGAGAATTCGGATCCTGCTCCCTATCCTCTTGGAAGAAGCTCTATCAGGCACCAGTTACCAGGGCCGTGACAATTAGGCTCCAACAAGTCCAACACAGCCAGTTGTACACCCAGATCAAGGAAACCCTGAGCCTAGTCCAGCAAAGCATCACAGCTCTGTAAAATCAAATAGATTCTCTGGGAGCAGTGTTATTGCAGAACTGTAGGGGCTTAGACTTAATTGTGACAGAGAAATTGAAAATCTGTGTTTATCTAGGAGAACAATGTTGCTTCTGATGCAAATCTGGATTAGTCAGGAAAAATACAAGGCAACTATCTGGTGTGCCCATTCTCTCTACTTATCTCTCTTCTATCTCTCTCTGCTTGCAAGTAAATAAATAAAAATATTTTTAAAAAACAAACAAAAAGAATAAAAGCCAGAGGGAAGGAAAATGAGTCTTACTGGAGAGACAACTAAAACATTTGGGGCCTTTGGCTGGCACCTCTGGCAGGGCCACTGATTACAGTCTTCCCGACTCTCCTGTTTGTACCTTGTCTAGTGAACTAACTTACTAAATTTCTTAAAAACCTGATGGAAACAGTAAGCCTCCAGGTAATCCACCAGAAATATCAGGATGTTTCATTATGGAAAAACATAAAGAATAACGTCTCAGAAGAAGAGAAGGGGATTTAATGAAAAATGGAAAAGTCACTGGAGCAGGGTAGTTGCCTGGGAGTCTTAAACACAGCAAGGTCTCAGGCAAGATATCAAAGGAATGAGAATGTTTCCTGCTAGTCACCTCTTGCAATTTACTGTGAGTTTATCTACATCTGCCCAGAACTCATTATAAAACTTCTGCTTGCTAGACCTGTTACATTCTTATGTTTTAACACAATTGCTTAAACTCACATGATTAAACCGTAACCAAACTACAAAACCCCCTTTGGCGTAGATCTTGAGGCCCACGCATTTTTGGGTGAACCAGAGTGTATGACCCTTTAGTGTAACAATCTTCACACTATTCTCCATCTGACACTGCCATGACTCTCGTTTGCACTGGATATTTCTAGAATATCCTCAGTCCTTTACTTGCTAGAAAAAAATTTGTTGTGTTTTATCATCTTATTATGAACTGAATCAGGTGATTTATAAATGTCTATATTTTCAGATACATTTACTGCATAAAGAATGTCTCACCTGTTGGTGTTATGGTAAATTGCTCTACACACAACATGTTGGATGGATAGATATTTTCTTTCAAGAAAAAGGAATGTTTCTTTGTTTCACTAATTCTCACAGTTGGGGAAATATCAGAATACTGAATTTTTCGAAAAGGATTTCAACTTGAGGATTAGATCTTATAAACATGTCAAATATTTAGAAAAAATATCCCTAATGTCGTTGCACCATTTTACTATAAGTCTTTGAAAATAAAAGTTACCCGTTGTGATGGTTAAGTTTTGATATCAACTTGACCTTTCAAGTAATCTTGGGTGGGTCTCTGAGGGTGTTCACAGGAAGGCAGCCTCTCAGTAGGGGGCAGGATGTAAGGAAGCTCAAAGGAACTAGAAGTAAACATCCTTTCCTGTGTGGGCAGTGCAGGAAGGAAATTCCAGAGACTCAGGAAGCCATTAAGTCTGGGATAGAATTGCAAGATCCCACCCAAGGGCTATATAAAGGTGAAAGAATTCTCTCCTTGCCCTCCTGCCTGTTTGCTGTTCTGTGTGTGGTGTTGGTGATGGGTTTCTCTCTCTGCTTGGACCTGTGAAAGGGGAGCAGCCTCTTTTGCATTCTGGAACTTCCCCTGTATCTATAGCTAAGAATAAATCCTTTCCTCCCAAAAACTGTGCCTGGCTTGAAGATTCATCCCAGCGGCGTGTGGCTGACTATGACACCCATGTAATTTTCTTTTAAGACTTTTACATGCCTCTATTGAATTATATACTTTTTTTAAGAAATTAATTTGTGAAGTCATGAAACAATGAAATTCACTTGAATTTGATTTTAGTAACCACATTTTTAAGTTACCTTAACTGATCAAGGAAAGCTTGAAATCTTTTTTGAATAAATATTTCATCTTTACACAATGAGGGCAATTTCGTGTTAACAGCCTTTCAGATACAACTGTAATAAGCAGGAAAATATATAAAATATAAAAGTGAAATCATGCAAAAGGATCTCCACTGGCCATGTTCTCCAGAAGTTCATCTAATCTCCAGATCGCCCATGTGAGCTCCTTGTCATTAAATGAGGTTCTGTAGGACACCTGGGCTGATCCAGCTTTCTCCACATTTTCACAAGCAGTTCTCTAGGACAAATGGAGGATGTGTGGGGACAGCAATGTCACAAAGTGAGAGGGAGCTTGACCTCTTTTCCATCGTTGCACTGCAATATAGGACTAATGCAAACTAGACTCCATCTGTTGCAGGCTGGTTTCCTGACCCACTAATTCAGAATCCCAGGTTTCTGATGTCCCATGTTGGTGGTCTTTAAGAAATAATGCCCATTTCCTGTGGCAAGTCTCAGCTTTGGTGTGTTTTGACTCAGCAGACTCAAGTCTGTGGCAAGCAAAGGGAGCTGATGAGGCTAAGTTAAAAAAAAAAAAAACAAGCACATAGGCTTAGTGTATAGATTAACACTAGAAATGTTTAAATGTTAGTTTTTCTTATTAACAAGGTTGATTGTTGCTGTGGTAGTTTGAATATAATGTTCCACCACTGCATATTTGAAAACTTGATCCTCAGCTCGTGGTGTTGTTCTGGAAGATTATAGAATCTAGAGGAACTATCCATGGAGGAAACATGTCATTGAAACATGCCTTGTGGTTTTATAGTCTAGCCCTGCTTGCTCCTCTCTCTTTCTCTCTCTCTCTCTCTCTTTCTCTCTCTCTTTCTCTCTCTCTTTTCTTTTCTATTTCCTTCTCCCCCCCCCCATAATGTGATGAGGTGACTCCAGGTTCCTCTTCCTGCAATGCTTTCCCTCTTATGACGGACTCCTCTCTGAAACTGTAGGTGGAATGAAAACCTTTTCCTTCCCTATCCTGTTTCTTGGTTGGGTAATTTATCCCAGTAATGAGAAAGTAACTAATACAATTAATTGGCTTTCCTAATTCTAACCTCAACATTTTAAAACATTTCACTAAACTGAATATTACTGTGGAAAGCAAAATGCCAGACATTAGATGAGTAGTGAAACAACTAAAAGAATGATAACTGAGCATCCATTTGGATGAGATACAAGAAAAAAATGTGAGAGAAACCATAAAGTTGAATTAAAGTGTTTAGTCAATTTATAAGAGCATTAGCAAATTTTGAATATAAGATTTATTGAATACTAAACTTACTGTGATGCCTCATTTGCAGAAATTGACAGAAATATTATGTATAATGAAAACTTTGAAACAACAACCAGCACCAGTGCAGTGCAAAAACTCTGACATAAAAAGTGAGATAAAGTGTACATGTGTGTAAACTAAATAATTTGAGGATTGTCCCATTATTAAAATCTATTTCTATAGTATTAACTGTTTTGAGGTGTTTCAGTAACATATGAATCTTAAGGAAAACTAAACCATTATTGTTTTTCTTGCTTTCAACATTTCACAGAGAAATTGAATCATTTTTAAGATAAAGAACCAGCTTTCATGTACAAAGTGCTCTAGGCCTATGAGGGGTGGGTTTATTTTTAATTAATAAGTAGAATCTCTGTACAAACAAGTCTTGTGTTGGTACCACCATTTCCATCCTCTCTGCCCCCAATCACTGCGGGCTTTCTTCAGTGGAATTAACCAGGGTGCTCCATGAGATGGAGGGCAATGAATTGTACACGTGCCAGACAATTTGGGGAGTTGGCAGTGCCTCTGGATATTCCCCCCACCATGGCTCTTACAACCTTTCCACCACCTCTTCCCCAAAGTTCCCTGAACCATGGTGGGTGAGTTTTAAGTCTCCTTTAGTGATGAGCTCTTAAGAGTCTCTGGGTTTCTACTTTGGACAGTTTTGAGTATGCTCAGAGTCTGTCTCCATTACCCTTGTGCAGGTTTTAGGTCTTGGTGTGCAAGCAACACTCTTGCTCATCTTGCCTCTGGTCTTGATAGAATTGGGTTGCCTGCAGTTCTCACTGCCTTCTGAAAAATACCATCAGATTCTCCCATGGATAGTGAGATCTTCATGGGTTAAATGGATCAAACACTAACTTGGTGAGATTACAATGTGTATGGCCTCTCTTTAGGCCTATGGTTAGTAGGTGCTTCTCCTTATAGTTTAGATTCTTGGTCTCCGTGGGAATTTGGCTAGAATCTTGGTTCCTTGATATGGGTTCCTTGCCAATGAGTGGATCCCTTAGACAACCAGAGAGCCATTGATTACCTGCCTAGGCTAAGTGCCACTATTGCACAGGTAAATAATTCTTACCATGTTGGTATCTATCATGTAGCAGTGTCCCCTGCTTTCAGGCAACTTTGCTGACCTATTTCCCCAGCTCACTTATCCCTTTCCAGCACTATATGTACTAACAATCTGGGAACTGGCTTCCTTCCAGATTTCAGTCAGAGGGCTCTTGATGCTTTGAGTTGATAGCCTGTAGTGTCTTCAGAAATATTTTCTCTTTTATCCCAGCAGGTAATTAAGTGCTTTGGCATAAGCCTACCTTGTTTTGAGGACCTAGTAGGTCTTTCTGATCAATAGATCAATGTGGGTAGTAACCAATTTCTGTTCCTGGGAGTTACAAGCCTTTGCTAATTGTAACAGGGTTTAGGCTTCATCCCACCAAGTTCAGTGCCCTTCTTACCAGACAACACCCAAATAGTCTTTTGGAAGGTTATATCTATTAGCTTATGTCACAAGAATAAGTATACGATGGTACCCATTCATTTTGAATTTGGTTTTGTGTATATATTGCCCCTCCATCCAATTCTATGCCCTGCAAGCCTTTCCTTCACTACTATCTGTCTTTCAATTTGCATGTTAGGTTTGCTTATACTTCAAGCTGATCCTGGCTAGGAACTTCAAATGCATGAGAAGATGCAGTGTTGGTCTCTCTGTTCTTGTGTGAGTTCACTTAGTATGATTTGTTCTAGGTCCAACCATTTACCTAAAAAATTCATTATATCATTTTTTTTCCTTTCTGCTGCATAGAATTTCATATATGTACGACAACATTGATATCCATTCTTCAATTAATGGGCATCTTGGTTGGTTCCAGTTCTTAGCTATTGTGAATTGAGCAGCTATAAACATGGTTGAGCAGGTGTCTCTGTATTGAAGAGAGGAGTCTTTAGGGTAGATGCCCAGTAGAATACCTGGTTCTGTGGATAGCTCTGTTTACATCTTTATCAGGAGCCTCCACACTGATTTCCATAGCAGCTATGCAATTTTGCATTCACACCAGCAGTGAACGAGGCTTCTTTTTCTCTCATATCCACACCAACATTGATTGTTGTTAGATTTTTTTTAAATGATTGCCATCCTAGCTGGAGTAATGTGCCATCTATAGTTGTTTTGATTTGTATTTCCCTGATGATTAAGCATGTTGAACATTTTCTCTAGTGAGCATTGGCCATTTGTATTTTCTCCTCTGTGAATTCCCTATTCAGCTCACTGACCTATTTTTTGAATGGGTTGTTTGGTTTTTTATGACTCAAGTTTTTCAGTTCTGGATATTAGGCCTCTCTATCTACATTATAGGTGGCAAAGATTTTCTCCCAGTCTGATGGTGGCCTGTTTGCTTTGTGGATGGTATGATTGTCTGTACAAACGCTTTTTAGCTTAATGAGATCCCACTGGTTAACTAATTATTGAATTTCCTAGGCTACTGGGGTGTTGTTAAGGAAGGTTTTTCTTCAACCCTATATCGTGGAGAGTTCCCTGTACTTTTTCTTCAAGGTTTTTAAGGGTTTCAGGTCTTATATTGAGGTCTTTAATCCATTAGAATTTGACTTTTGTGCATGGGTCTAGTGTCATTTTTTAAAATGTGTTTATCCAATTTGTGTACCACCATTTGTTGAAGAAGCTGTCTTTTTTCTAGTGTATGTTATGGACACCTTTGTCAAATATCAACTAGTTATAGTTACTTCATCTAAGGACTAAGTCTTCAAGTCTGTTCCATTGGTATACCTGTCTGTTTTTATGCCAGTAGCCTGCAGTTTTTGTTACTATGGCTTTGAAGTTTAACTTTAGATTAAATATGGTGATGCCTCCCCTTTTGCTGAGGATATTTTAAATACATGAGGCCTTTTGCCATTCCAAATAAATTTTGACATTACCTTTTATATATCTGCAAAGAATAAAGCTGGGATTTTTATTGGAATTGTGTTGAATCTGAATATTGCTTTTGATTGAATTGCCATTTTCATAATATTGATTCTTCCTATTCAGGAGCATGAAGATCTTTCCATCTTACTACATCTTCCTCTATCTCCTTCTTGAGGTTAAAGTTAGTGGCTAAAGCAGTGTGCTGTACAAGATTCTTCTGCTCAATTTCTTTGATGTGATAGTTGTTTTATTGATGGGATGTTACCAGCACACTCATCTATTTACTTGGTCAGATTTCAGAGATAATTAATTAACTTACTATGTTTTCCTTTTGGGATTCTATAACTGCTTTCCCCTCTATGTTATAATTTCAGAGTTCCATTGTAGGACTAGGAAAGTTTGGTTTAATGACATTCCTTTTCCTTTTCTTTTTGCACTGAGCTCTGCCCATCCCCGGATAGACACCTTATTTTATTTAGAAGGAAATAAGTATTTGTCCTGTAGCCTATTAAGTGAGGATTCTAGGTCAGGCCTGAACTGGTTTGGAACATGCTGGTGTTTTATTCACAGATGTGCAGAAGATAGAGTTTGCTGATGTGTCAGCAGTTCTGGGCTGTTGGCTGGTTTGAAAGCTGCGTTTGAGGTCTGGAATCTACTCTAGGAAGCAGGCCAATCCCTGGGATCTAAGGGCACTCATGGGTTGAATGAAGTCAACATTGGTCAAATTTCTCTGGGGCAGATTGGGATCAGAAGCTTTGCAGATCAGCCTGGCACTAAGCAGGATGGGGTGGAAATGTGGCTCCTGTCACATGTCTTGTGTGAAACCACTCAGTGTGTTATTATTCAGACTGCAGGATTCCTGATAGCAGGCCTGATTTAGGGTAGTGTGGGAGGGAGCCCAGGGCAAATGCTCTGTGCTGAGAGAGGTACACAGGAACACTGAGCTGTGCCATGCAGGATGGGGTGACCAATGTGCCTGTGGGTTGGGAAGTGGCTGGAGCTGGCACAGTGCTGAGGGGCACAGGACAAGGTGAGGCATGGTGGGGAGTGTCATGGGACAGACTCAGTATGGGGTGGGTGGTAAGCAGCATGGTGCTTATACCACACAGTGTGTGGGGGGCACTCTAACAGGGTATGGTGCTCTGCAAGGGTAAACATGGTACAGCCTGCATTCACAGGGCACAGGAACATGGTGTGGGGTGCACAAATGTGCTTGTGGCAGGGGGACACTGTGTGTGATGGGGCCACAGGAGAACAAGGCTCAGGAGGGTTGGGAAGTGGGTCAAGCTGGAGCCCACAACACTGAAGAGTGCTGGACCAAGAGGCAATGGGGTGGCTCCTGAATATACAGATCCTTGAGTGCCCATTCCAGTTCCCTCCCTGTGCGGATCCATTGGGACTTGCTAGGACTGGTGCCCCAAAATTCTTGCCTTCTTCCCCCTGGGAGTCTTATCTGCCATCTTGATGGGTAGACTGGGGCATAGTTTTAAGCCTGTGGACTGATTCTATACCTGTCTGATATTCAATAACTGTTTGGTAGCATCTTATAAACCATCTAATGGCCTTAAACTACAGGAGGAAGTTTGAAGGGTTAAGGATTAAACCTAGTCCTTTAAATTGGGATTCTATTTACCAGATTCATTAGCTTGGAAAATGTGTTCACCTTCTCTTAACCTCAATCCCCACCTATAAAAATATGCCTTGCTATGTTGTTCTATGTCCAACACTTTTGAACTTAATCTGTCCAAGCTGAGGCATTAGCCAACTTGATTATTTTTAGTACAAAGAATTCTCAATAACAGCATTTTTTCTTCAGAACTAATGTAGTCACTGTCCTCTGGCTGATCCTCATTCCCTCTCAAACTCTGATTCTGTTTCTAGCCTTCACATGAGACTGTAAATTCTAAATATTTATTTTTTCATCTCCCACTGAAATTATGATGATGTGATAACGTTTTGGATGAGATGACTTACATAATACATAATACATAATACAATAATAAAAATACATGATAAAGACAGCTAAGAACTCTGAGAAGAGCATTTGCTTCCAAGGTAAAAAGAACTTCACTTACCTGTTGCTGGGCACCACTAAACATAAGCTGAGGCTGGGGGGGGGGACAGATCTGGGTTATTAAGCATAAACTGCAGCCGCAGATAGGAAGGTTGAGCAGGCTCTGACTTTGAGAAGCTTGGTCCAACCCAGGATGTGGGACTTGAGCTGAAAGGCCTAGTTGTAGTGGCCTTGAAGTGGAGCCTAGACCAGCAGGGGCAGCTCCCCCTTTCCAGACATACAGGAATGCTGATAAACCCTGGGTTTTCTTCCTCACTGCCCAGTGATTTACTGCCCCAAGAAAACTCCATTGAAGTTCACAGCTCCTCTACAGCCACCATCATCTGTTACATGCCTAAAATCAAGTAACCCACCACCCAGGGCTGAGAAAGTTCCTTCAATATATCTATGCAAACCAGACATAGATAGGTTACTGGCCCCTGCCAATCCTCTGACCCATATCAGCAAAGAAGTCCCTACATACCAAGGAGACATCCACAGGCCACCTGGCCCCCACCAATCCCCTCACGGCTTGCTCCCCTGCCTCTCCTCCCTCCTCCACAAAAGTAGCCTTCTCCAACCTAATAAAGGAGCTGTTCACTGAAACTGTCTCCTGAGAGGTCTTCCTCTCCTGTACTCACTGCTGTCCAAAGACTCTGTCCACACAGCTCTGCAGATAAATAGAGGTGTTGATGCACAGTGACCCCCCCAAGGAATCCGTGGACCCACAATCTGGTAGCGCCTTTCTTCTCTTCTTCCCTTTTTGACTTTGGGCATAATGCTTGGGATCATGATTCACAGAGAAATCAGCAAGAGTGACTGAAATGGTAGCCCCATGTGCAGAAACAGGTGAGCCAAAGCCAGTGACTGTCAAACCAATACTGGCTGGCAACATGAAGGGGAAATCTCATTTGTTTAGCCCATTATTAAATTTATTATGTTAAATCAAAAACAGTCCTTACTAGCACAATGAATATTTGTTGCTATTGTTGCTGTTCTCCCCTAAGATTTTTTTACTTATCTCCTTAGTTGTACTTTATAATTTCTTCAATAAGTGTTTTAATGAGGTGACATTATTATATTATAGAGAGAATGTTAGGAACCCAAGACTTATGTTTTATTTTGTTGTTCACTTATTTACTATACACAGGTTAAACCTCGAGCTGAGCAAGCATCGTACCACTGGCATCATCACCAATTCTTTTTTTTTTTTGTGATAAGATCTTGCCAAGTTGTCCAATAAGTCTTGTTTCATTGATTTGTTTTTTTCCCAAAATTACCATCTGTGAATAGTTCCTAGGACCACTTCTTTATACTGGATATTTCTTTGTGTATAGATATAAATCTGTTTGCCCTCAGAGGTGTGCCACAGCTCTCCCTGACCATGGCATGTGTTCTGAGGTTCATTCCCCATGGATTGTGCTTCTTATTGCTTGGGAGGCTTGTCTCTTCACACTGTGAGCTGTGTTTCCTGGACTCCCATAAACACCATTTTTAGCTGCATTCAGTAAAGTAGTGACACGGCTGGAGACGAGAGGACAAGAAGATGAGAAATAGGACCATGTCTTCATGACAGCTGCAGCTGTCTCCAGATACACACCATGTCGCCATGTTCCGTGAGATGTCCCTAATACTGGACCTCTAACATTAAAATTTCTTTCAATTGTTTCATTTAAAGTAGTCAGGGATTAATTTTAGAACTGTAAGTATAAAATATAAGGCTGGCAAGATGGTGCAGACCTGTAATTCCAGGAGAATCTTAGGAGACTGAGGAAGAAGCATTTCAAGTTGGACAACATGGCAAGATCCCATCACAAATTTTTTTATAAAAAGAATGAGGACTAATGCCAGTGGTACAGCACTAGTTCAGCTCTAGGTTTAACCCCTGTGTAATAAATAAGTCAACAAACAAAATAAAATGATTCCCTTAGGATTACTGGAGGACACTGTAGCCATGCAAGAGTTTCAGTATGATATATTATTCATGTTTGTGGCAATGCTGGTGAAAATTAACTTTCTGCACAGCAGTGATTAAAAGCATAGCACAATTATGTGTAGCATGTAATATTTGAAGACGGCAGCCAATGCTCATGCTACAGATGTACATGCTTACTATATTTTCATCATTACTTTAGTGTATTCTATCTACTTTGACTTATAATAGTGTACTATTATGTTCTATATTATATTTATAATTATAATTATATATATTTTCATCATTACTTTAGTGTATTCTACTTCTACTATATTTTCTACTATATTTTCATCATTACTTTAGTGTATTCTACTTCTACTATATTTTCTACTATATTTTCATCATTACTTTAGTGTATTCTACTTCTACTTATAATAGTGTACTATTATATTCTATATTATAATTATAACTATATATATTTTCCTCATTACTTCAGTGTATTCTATTTCTACTATATTTTCTACTATATTTTCATCATTACTTTAGTGTATCCCACTTCTACTTATAATAGTGTACTATTATATTCTATTTTATATTTATAATTATAATATATTATAATATTGCATATTATATTCTACTTATAATAGATGTTCATTGTAAGCAGTCACTCATACCCCATCTTTTCTCATCATGTCTGTTAATTTTACCAGGAGGGCATGCCCAGTGATGACAAAGGCAAACTTGCCTTTTGGGTTTCACAGAATGTATCTTATCATTAAGAGGTGGAAAACTTATTTGAAGTACTTGCATGGGAGAATGATATGAGGGCTAACATTTGTGACAGTGCATCCTAAGCTCTGAGCCACTTTAATTCCCTGAGAAATGTTAACCTCTAGCTCCGCAACGTGAGTTCTGGACAGCTACTTTAATATTTTACACAAAAAGATTATGAATGAGCAGATCTTACTAAGCGAACACTCAAAAGAACAGAGAATGGAACGCCACATACTCTCCCTCATATGTGGTCCATAACCAGTATAACCGTTTTCCTTATGCAGACTAGTAGAAAGAACTGAGAGGTTATAAAAGTGGGGTAAGGGAAGGGGGAGGGAAATGGCTCAAACATGAGGCCAAACCAAATTAGGTTCAAAAACATAAAATTCTCACGAGCATACTGTAACCTAAAGAGTAAGTAGTGGGAGTCAACTGGTAAGAGGGGCCATGAGTAGTAGGGGAGAATGTCTAAGTCTGTGAACAATTGAGCAGTCTGACAGCCCCAGGTCCAGGCCACTGGTTCCTTCCCTCACTGAGCTGTTGACCAAAGTGACCCATGAGGTTACAAAAACAAGACAGAATTCTGTCAAGGCTCTTGAACGCCCTCCCCAGGCCTGAGGCAAAACCCTGTTGCTGAAGAAACCACAGAATACCATCGTTCAGCATCGAGAGACCCTTAGAGGTCTGGAATAGTAACCAGCCCCCAGATGGCAGTTAGTGCAGTGCTGGAAGGCACTACTCAAGCTTCCAGGGGAAGCTGAACAACAACAGCTGGAGTAAACAGACCACTGGCATGAAACACAGTCTGCGGCCATGAGTAGGCTGACCACACCTTCTACTGGGAGAGAAAAGCAAACCAAGAAAGGAGCATTTATGCAATGGAGGAGCATGGGCCTGGGGTAGACAATCAACAGCTATTAAATTTGGCCAAATATTCCACTCAGTGAGGGGGAACCCTTGATTGGAACTGGGGATTCAGGGCGATATTCACCAGATCCCATACTCTTGGGCTCCCAATAAAAGATGCACTATGCGAGCGACTGCCGGGGTGGCTACTAAAAATAGAAGCTAGGTAATCCAGATTGGTGTATATTTGTTAACCAATACTGATCTCATTCTCCGATGGAGATTGTGTTTGCATTTCTCAGGATGCAGCGGGAGAGCTGTGGCCCATATAACCCTACCAACCGACCACAGGTAGAAAGCTGAGATCCTGGCAAGAGATGAGCCACCACAGTCATACGGTGGAGGATCCATATGCAACCCCACAGAGAATGATTGGATGAACAAGGGGCCCACAGTCATAGCCATTCAATGAACAAAGGATAAGCCAGTGACACAGAAACCAACGATTCTCGACACAAGAACCCCTAAGCTCACAACACCATAGCAGCCTCAATACTCACCCACCACGACTCAGGGAACTGAGAGGAAGAGGGGGAGGAAAGATTGTGAGAGCCGTGGTGGGGGAGAATATCAGAGACTTGGCAACCCTCAGTAACAACACACTTGGGTCATGAGAACCCGGCTGAAGACTGGGCTATCCGTGGTCCCCTACCACAAAGACTACCCAAATGGCCTACAGAGGAGGAAATCCAGATGCCTGGGGATGGGGAAGGGGGGAAATGGGGAATTGGGGATAACAGCTCACTGTTGGCCCACTAAACAATGTAACTCATTATGGACAATTTAAAAATGGAAAAAAATATTAAATTAAATTTAAAAAAGAAAGAAAAGCAAGAAGGACACTACACAAAGGTGATTTTCATGGATTGACAGAAGGAAACAATGGAAATGGGGTACATGGAGGAAATACAGGTGCTGGAAGCTGGGGCATGTGCCTTAGTTGGTGGGTGTGGGTGTTGAAGATGGAGACATTGCAGAATATTCTGCAGTGGGCAGTCATCAGGTGTTGATTTAAACAGTATGAGCTTAGAGGGATCAGGACACAAGCAGAGCATAGAACATTTTATAGCTATGCATAGGACAGGCATTTCAGTAAACAAAACAAAGAAAGAACTTTAATTCTAGTAGGTATGGAGAAAGTTTTTGAGGGTTTGATGAGGAAGAAAATTACATGTTGGAAAACTAGGAAAGGTTTTGAAGGTAGCACCTGAGTTTTAGCAGATCATTGTACTGAAGGAGTAAAATGGTAAATGGTGAAATGTTAAAAGTATTTTTATTTATTTGAGAGAGGGAGGAAAGAAAGGAGGCAGAGAGAGAACATGAGAGAACTGGAGCATGGACATGCTAGGACCTCTTTCTGCTGCAAATGAACTCTAGATGTATGTTCCATGTATCTCATTGTGCATCTGCCTTTCATTGTTACTGGGGAATCAATCAGTCAGCAGGCTTTGCAAGTAAGTGCATTTAGCTACTGAACTATCTCCTAAGACCTAAATGGCAAATATTATGAGAAGAATTGAAAGTGGAAAACAGAGTGTTGAATATGTTGTGGGGGTTGTAATGGGACATAAGTCTGATAGAATAAATTAGGTATTTTAATATCAATCTTAAATTTAAATATGCTGGTAATAGCTATCATTTATTGATTGCTAGATTTGTATGAAGTTACATGTTACATGTTAGCTACACATAAATTATGTAGAATGTTTTAAACATTTTCCAATTTGGACACCTTCAAATTTTATTAATGGAAAAAAAAACTGAATCACAGAGAGGGCCTATGATGGGTACAGCCTCAAATATTTAATAAGTGAAGAACTCAAATTAAAAATTGGTAATATCTGATTCCTAGGATCCTGACCTGTTTATTCTGTAATTGGGATTGTATATGGTCTGTTAACTAAAAAAAAAAACAATTTGATACAGAGGATCTTAAAATGATTGTACATGTTTCAAATATTTTAAATATTTTGCAAATATACAGTAAGTTCAATACTACTTTAAGTTGATGTTTGCTGGCTTCCATTTTGAAGAACCTTGTGAGACTTTATAACCATCTGAATCTGTTTAGATCAATAGTTCTTAAGTTATGGTCCCAGTACCAACAGGACCAGCACCAGCATTAACTGAGGTGCAGATCCCCTGCCCCATCCTCTCCCTACTGAATCAGAAGTTATGAGAGAGAGAGAGAGACCCAACCAACTGTGATTTTAGCAAGATTTTAAATGGATTCTGTTCTAGTTTGAGAACCACAGATTTAAGAGAGCTGTTGGCATTTTTGGCCTAGGTATTATAAAGCAGTGCTGTGGGAAAACTTTTTCCTGGAATGATTCAAACACACATTCTCTCCACAGATAGGGTACAGATAGATGACAGACCAGAAGATGATTACATCCAAACCAGTTTTGGTGAACCAATGAGTTCATTGGGGTTACTCACAGAGCAGGTTTAGTGATTCCTTATAGAAGGAATGGAGATCCCAAAGCTACTGTTCATTCTATTAACTTTCTCTACTACACAGTCTATTAACTTTCGATGCTGTGCACTCTATTGATTTTCCCTACTTTGCATTCAAGTCACATTTCCTACTTCATATGCTGTTGACTTTCCCTACTATACATTCTATTGACTTTCTCTACATTCTCTATTGAGAACATTGAAACTGCACATTCTATTGTTTTACCTTACTATATATTCTACTAACTTTTCCTGCTAAACATTCTATTGACTTTCCCTACTGCACAATATTTTTTCAAAAATTTAAAGTATTTTTATTTTTTATTTATTTGCAAGCAGAGATATTCAGACAGAGAGGAGAAATGGCATGAAAGGGATTCCAGTCATTGCAAATAAACTACAGATGCATGTGCTACTCTGTGGGTCTAGCTTAATGTGGCAACTGGAGAAGTGAACTGGGGTGGTTAGGCTTTGCAGGCAAGTGCCTTAACCTTTGAGCCATCTTTCTAGCCCCCTACTGCAATTCTATTGGCATTCCCTACTGTGCATTGTATTAACTTTCCTGACTATGCATTCCCTTGATTTTCCCTCCTACACGTTCTATTGACTTTCCTACTGTGCATTCTTTTACTTTCCTACTAAACCTTCCATTGACATTCCGTACTGGCCATTCTTTGACTTTCCATCCTACATATCCTATTGACTTTCCCCTACAATTCATTTTATTGGCTTTTCCTAATATGCATTCTCTTGACCTTTCCTACTATAGTATACATCCAATAACTTTCCCTACTACACAGTTTATTGACTTTCCCTACTTCACATTCTATTATCTCTCCATACTAAACATTTTATTGACTTTCCCTACAATGTATTCTATTCTTTCCATATTCTGCATTTTCTAGAATTTTTTTCTACAACGCCTTCTATTAACTTTCCCCTACTATACACTCCATTGACTTTTCCTACTATGCATTCTATTAACTTTCCCTATTACCAAATTTGTTGACTTTTCCTGCTGTGAGTCTATTAACTTTCCCTATTATACAATTTATTAACTATCGCTTCTACACATTTTATTTACTTTCCCTACTACACATTTTATTTACATTTCCATCGACAGATTCTATTGACTTTCCTTCCTCTGAATTCTATTAAATTTTTCTACTACACATTCTACTGACTTTCCCTACTGTACATTCTATTAACTTTCCATACTATGCATTCTATTGACTTTCCATTTTACACATTCTCTTGCCTTTCCCTAGTGTGCATTCCTTTAACTCTGAGTACTAAACATTATATTGACTTTCTCTAGTATGCATTCTATTGCCGTTCCCTACTCTGAATTTTGTAAACATTTCTTATTGCAATTCTATTAACTTTCCATACCATAAATTCTATTCACTTTTCCTACAAACATTCTATGCACTTTCCTTACTATGCATGCTGTTCACATCCCCTTTTGTACTATGCATTCTACTTACTTTCCCTACTACCCATTCTAATAACTTTTCTTACTATCCAGTCTGTTGACTTCCCTACACATTCTATTGACTTTCACTACTGTGCATTCTATTTACAATATCTTCCATATTTTATATAAACTTCCCCCACTACACATTTTATTAGCTTTCCCTAATTGACAGTCTACTTATTTCCCCTAGTACACATTCTTTTGACCTTCCATGTTATACATTCTATGGACTTTCCCTACTTTGCATTCTATTTACTTTCCCTACTCCACATTCAAATACCTTTCTTTTCTTCACATTCTATTGCCTTTCCCTACTATACCATCTGTTATCTTTCCCTACTGTACATTCTATTGACTTTCCCTGCTAAACCTTTTTACTTTTTCTTCTATGCATTCTAGTAACTTGCCTCACTATACACTCTATTGATTTACCATAACAAGAGACCACAGATTTAAGAGAGCTGGTGGCATAGTTGGCCTGGGCATTTGTTGCGGTCAGACTTCTTGTTGCTGCGCAGATAGAACCCAAGCAAAGGCGGCTTGTAGAGGAATGGGTTTATTTGGCTTATGGACTCGAGGGGAGACCACATCCTTGCAGGGAAAATGATGGCATGAGCAGAGGGCTGGACATCACCTCCGCCACAGCACTGCAAACAGCGGAAGGAAGGTGTGCCAAATACTGGCAAGGGGGAGCTGGCTTATAACCCCCATTAGCCAACCCCCAAAACACAGCTCTAGTGAGGTTCTAATTCCTTAATTGCCATCAGCTGAGGATCGATCTATCAGAACACATTCATTGGTTTGTGGGGGACACCTGTATCAAACCATGACAGTCTGCTCCTGGCCCCCACAAACTAATAATCATACATGATATAAATACAATGTGTTCAGCTCAATTCTTAAGTACCCGCAGCTTTCAACTGAGCCATAATACCAAAAATAAACCCGTAATGGCACAGAACATTCACAACGCAAAACATGAGGCACAGCAAAAATAGATTGACCAATACAAGATTTAAAACAAACAGGGCACCATCAATCTCTAACTCCAAGTTCAATGATTCTAACCAATAACATAAGTCTCTTGGAGATTCAATTCCACCCCTCCAGCTTGGCTACTCACAGTCCAGGAAAACGTCATCCGGTGCTGGCAGCTCGCCTTGGCACCCATCCATAGTCCTGGAAATTTTGGGTCTCCATTGCAACACACAGTTCCTCCTCATGGCTCCATTGGACTCCATGCAGGCAACCTTGCACACCTGCTTCACATGCCGATGGCCATTTTTCAAAAACAAAACTGTGTTGCAAATCCAATGACCCTCTCTTTCTAGCCAATCTCCATTCCACAGAACGAGGTGGGCTACCAATTTCTTAATCCAGGGGGGATCAAAGCATTCAGGCCCCTTACTTCAAAAGTCTACATTCTTCCTGTTGTTCCAATGCAGACCAGCTGGCCTATTCTCAATGGTTTTCATCTCTCAAACAATTGCAGGTGAACGGGCAGCAGTTTTGACCCAAAGATCTTCTTTCTGTGCCATCTCCATCTGCTCACACCAGTCCATCTTTACATAAAACAACCCTGCACAGATTTCCAGGACACAGGCAGACAGAACACAGCAAGCCTCTCACGCAAACTGCTTCTGGCACAGTCCTGACCAAGTTCTTTCTCCCCCTCGTAAGCCAAACCTCACAGTCCATAGTTCTCATTACATTCAGGTCTTTCAACTCTGACCAGAA